>PVLD010006374.1:67197-101487 GCA_004027595.1 Dinomys branickii | reverse complement strand
CACCTTGAAGTGTTGCCCCTGTGCCATGCCACCCTGCTTTGCAGCCAGCTGGTTATGGACTGAAAACTCTACAAACTGTGAACTGTGTAAACCTTTCCTCCCTTAATTCTGGGCATCAGGGATTTTGTCTCAATTATGAGAGAAAAGTAACGAATACACAGGGACACTAGTAGATAGAAGCCACCAGGTAGGGCAAGTAATTAAACAAAGGGGAAAGACAGGGAACCAACAACAGGAAAATACCATGAAAAAGGTAAGTCAATATGTATCAGTTATAACCATCATTGTAAATGGCCTCTACTCACCAATCAAAAGAAGCAGATGGGCAGAATGGATCAAGAAGCAAGATCCAACAATATGCTGTATTCAATATACACGTTTAACTCAAAAAGTTCTTACAGTGCAAGTGAAAAATGGAAAACAATACTCCATGCCCCACAGGAACCCAGAAAAAAGCAGGGGTAGCTATTCTACTTGCATCAGTGGGAGCTTCAAGCCAAGAGTGAGCAAAAGAAAGTCACTGCACACTTGTTAAGAGAAAACTCCTTGAAGAGATAATCATGAATATATGTGCACCAAATACCAGTGCACCCAAGTACATAAAACAAATTTTAACAGACACAAAAAGTCAAATAAGCGCTACCCTAATTGTAACAGGAGACTTTAATACACTATTGTCAAAATGGGATAGATGACCTAGACACAAAATCAACAATGAACTATCACAATAGAACCAAACCTGTGAACAAATGTACTTAGCAGATGTCTACAGAGTGCTCCGCCCCACATCAGAATACACATTCTTCTCAGCTGAACATCGGGTGTTTTGCAAAATAGACCATATGTTAGCCCACAAAACATATTTAAATAAATGCAGAAAAACTGAAATCATCCCATGCATACTATCTGACCATATGCAATGGAATTGGAAGTCAATGGCAATAGAAACCATAAAAACTACATAAATACATAGAAATAAAACAATGCCCTCTTGAACAACCAATGGGTCACTGAGAAAATTAAAGAAAATATTAAACAGTATTGTCTTGGTTACTTTTCTCTTATTGCTCAGACAAAATACCCAATGCCCAAAATGAAGAAAGCAAAGGTTTATTTAGCTTCCAGTTTGTGGAGGTTTCAGTCCATAACTGGCTGGCTCCAAGGCAGAGTGGCACATGGGGGAGGGGGGAGAACAGTTCAGGGTGGTAAAAGATTACAAAAGCAGCAAGAGCACAAGGAGGAGGAGCAGCAAGCAGTCTCTTTCCCTCCCTTACATAGGCAAACTATCGGCCCCAGGGCATGTGTAGCACTCACATCCGTAATCCCAGCATTGGATCATGGATCAATCATAAACTCTAAAAGCCTGCCCCACCCCACGACTGCATAAGGCTTTGTGGGACATCCAGACACAAACCATAGCTAGTATCTACAGTGAAATAATGCCAATACAACACACTGGAACTTATGTGATGCAGTGAAAGCAGTCCTATGGGGGCAATTTATAGAGATGAATTCTCACATCAGGAAAACTGAACAAGCTAAAACAACCTAATGTGAAACATCAAAACTTCCAGAAGAAGAACAAATCAAACACAAAACTCACATAAGAAAGGAAAGTATAAAGAGCAGAAATGAATGCAATTGAGAATATGAGAACAACACAAAGAATCAATGAATCAAAGAGTTGTTTCTTTAAGAAATTAAATAAAATTGATAAATCCATGGCCATCCTCATCAAAAAGAAGGAACAGACTCAAAGTAAAGCAAGTAGAATGAAAAGGGGGCTTAGTGGGGTGGCATATACCTGTAATGAGAGGCTGAGGCAGGAGGATCTTTGCAAGTTCAAGACCAGCTTAGGCTATAAAGCCAGATTGAAATGCATAGCGAAACCTTGTCTCAAAAAGACACACACGAAAAGAAAAGAAGAATAAAAAGGGAGAAAGCAAAACAGATCCTGCAGAAATCTAGATCATCAATACCTACTCCAAGAATCTAATAAGATGAAAAACAAAGAAGAAATGCTCAGATTCCTAGACATATGTAAATTGCAAAAACTGAATCAAGATATAAAAGTTCGGGGCTGGGGATATAGCTCAGTGGAATAAGCACCTGCCTAGCAAGCGCAGGGTCCTGAGTTCGATCCCCAGTACCGCCAAAAAAAAAAAAAAAGAAGAAAAAAAAGATATAAAAGTTCTAAATAAACCAATACCAGTCAATGAAACTTAAAGTGTAATTAGAAAATTACCATCAAAGTAATGCCCGGGTCCTGATGAATTCACTGTTGATTTGTAAAAGAAATTTACAGAAGAAAAAATGCCACTAATGCTGAAACTCTTTAAGGAAATTGAAAAGGAATCAATACTTTCAAATTACTGCAACTAAATATTACTCTGATAGCAAAACCAGACAAAGATCCAGACAAAAAAAAAAACTACAGGCCAGTCTCGCTATTGAACATAGATGCAAAAACCCTCATTAAGATACTGGCAAACAGAGTGCAGCAAGTAAGAAGATTATAAGCCATGACCAAGTGGAACTCATCCCAGCAATGCAGGGATGGTTCAACATGTGTAAATCAGTAAATACAATACACCACATTAACAGAGCCAAAGACAAGAAATCACATGATCATCTCAATAGATGCAGAAAAAGCATTTGACAAGTCCAACACTCATTCATGATTTAAAAAATTACAGATTGGAATAGATGGCCCTTATCTCAATCTGGTAAAACCCACCTATGACAAACCATCAGCCAACATCACACAAAATGTTCAAAAACTGAAAGCTTTCACTTTAAAATCAAGAACAAGACAAGGATGTCCACTATAATTCCAATTTAATATACTCTGGAAACATAAGCCAGAACAATTAGACAAGAAAAAGAAATGAGAATAGGAAAGGAAAAACTTAAATTATCATTATTCACAGATCATATGACACTCTATATAGAAGATCCCAAAAACTCCACCAAAAGATTTGTAGATTTTATAATCAAATTCAGCAGAGCTGGATACAAAGTCAACACTCAAAAGCCAATAGCATTCCTGTACACAAACAACAAATTTCACTGAGAGCAATTAATGAAACCACAGCTTTCACTGTAGCATGCAAAAAAATGAAATACTCTGCAATCTGTTTAACACAGGAATTTAAAGATCTAGATATTTAGACAAAAAAGAAGAAATAAAAAGCCAAGCATGGTGTTGCATGCCTATAATCCCAGCACTTGGGAGGGTGAGGAAGGAGGATCATTGCGAGTTTGAGGCAAGCCTAGGCTACAAAGTCAGTTCAAGGCCAGCCTGAACTGCATAGCAAGACCCTGTCTCAAAAAAAAAAAAAATTCTAGACATTGAAAATTATAGTACTCTGAAAAAAGAGATATCAAAGACAGTATCAGAAAATGGAAGGATACCCCTTGCTCATGGATAGGAAGAACCAACATAGTGAAAATGGCCATACTCCCATAATTGTTATACAGATTTAATGCAATCCCAATCAAAATAGCATTAACACAGCTCACAGAACTAGAGAAAACATTCTTAAAATTCATATGGAAACAGAAGAGACCTAGAATAGCAAAAGCAATCAGAATAGCAACAAAGGCAATGCTACTGTGATAAAATTATAGTACAAAGCCATGATAAAATCCACATGGCACTGGCAAAAAAAAGAGAGAGACCAGTCAGTGGAACACAGTAGAAGATGCAGACATAACTCCACAAAAACACACTCAGGCACCTTATCTTTGACAAAGGGAAAACATGTTAACTGGAAGATGTCCTCTTAATAAATGGTGCTGTTAACATCTAAAGGAATCACCAGCACAGTAAAAAGAAAACCCACAAAGTGGGAAAAAATTCTAGCTGACTGTCTCTCAGACTAAGGACTCCTATCTGGAACATACAAAGAATTAAAAAAACATCAGCCCCCCAAAATTTAAAGACCAAATGCAAAAATGGGCATCTGAGATGAACACACATTTCTCAGATAAATACTGAGATGGGTCCGAGAACAATAAACTCCCAAACAGCCAAATTAGAACTTAGTAGCACTTTTAATAGTTGAGCCCAACGGCCCCCACTCACGCCTGTTTCAAGACTGGGAAGTGAGAGCCCCGAGCCCATTGTATGTAGGGCTTATAAAGACAAAAACCACAATGAATACAGGTGTGTAGCAGGTACGTTATGCTTGGGTAACTGTCCTGTTTCTGGCAGGGACAGGCAATGCTCTTTGAATTTTTTTTGAGAAAACAAGGAACCTTTAAACAATAATTATGTTGCCGTACATGGACTTTAGCTGTTTGAGGTGAATCAGGGGTCAAGCATGGGGTCAGTCTAGCAAGCAGCTGGGTACTTGGGCCATTACAAATACAAATGGCAAATACATGAGAAAATGTTCAACATCACTAGTCTTTCATGAAATGCAAATTAAAACAACACTGAGATTCCATCTCACCCCAGTAAGAATGGCTAGCATTAAGAACTCAACCAATAACAAATGCTGACGAGGCTCTGGAGAAAAAGGGACCCTTCTCCATTGCTGGTGAGAATGCAGACTGGTGAAACCATTGTGGAAATCAGTTTGGAGATTCCTCATTACCCTAGGACTAGAGGTCCCATTCAACCCAGCTTTTCCCCTTCTGGGTATTTTCCCAGAACTGAAAACATCATATCACAGCGATATATGTGCACCCATGTTTATAGCAGCGCAATTTGTAATAGCTAGATCATGGAAGCAACCCAAATGCCCGTCTACTGAGGACTGGATAAAAAAGTTGTGGTATTTTTACATAATGGACTATTACTCAGCTATAAAGAGAGATAATCTCGAGGCTTTTATAGGAAAATGGACACAACTAGAGACCATACTCATAAGTGAAATGAATCAGACCTGCGTGTGTAAACATATTATCTCACTAGTGTACGAACTGAAAGAGTGACTAAAATCTAAGAGGTACAATAGACACTGTAAAAGGGAAGGAAAGTGCTCGAAAGGAAAGAATAACTGGGATGAGGGAAAAGAGAAAAGAGAAAAAAAATATATAAATATATATGTGTGTGTGTATACACAGTGCAGCTAACATAGTTTTACTACTGACTTTGATTCGTCTATGAAAGGAACAGTTAATGTTCAAGTGTTTGATCAATCTTACATGTCTATACTTGTTTATCTGAGTATCCAAATTGAGGATATCAATATGTGATACAATAACCACTGTCAATTTCCTATCACCTTGTCTGAGATTCTGTATTGCTGTATTGTTTTTGTGTTATTTTCTAAATGTATGTGTGTTTGTTAAGATGTTTTCATTCTTTTATCTTTAAAATAAAATAAATAAATAGTGGGGTTAAAACTGGCTTTACATATTCCAAAGACTAAAACCAGACATGTCTATCACCATGCAATAAACAAAAATGAAAATGGACCAAAGAATTAAATATTAAAATAGAAACACTAAATCTGCTAAAAAGACAGAATAGGTAGAAATCTTAGAAGATATAGGTATACGCAGAGTTCATGAACAAAACCCAGAGTGCAAATGAAATGGTACAAAGAATCAACAACTGGGATCTCATTAAAAAGCTTTTGCACAGCAAAAGAAATTACCAACAGACTGAAAAGACAACCCACAGAGTGGGAAAACAGTTTAGCCAACTGTCCTTCAAGGACTTATATTTAGAAGATATGAAGAACTGAAAAAAAAAACAGAACCCCTAAATTCACAGACCCAATCCAAAACTTGACAACTGAGATGAATACACACTTCTCAGATGCAGAAACACAAACGGAAATTAAATACATTAAATGTTCATCATTGGTCATTTGAGAGATGTACATTAAAATAATGCTGATACTCCATCTCACTTCAGAAAGAATGACTATCATTAAGAAATCAACCAATAACAAATGCTAGAGGGACTGTAGGGAAAAAGGAACCCTTCCCCACTGTTGCTAAGAGTACGGACTGGAGCAATCACTATGGAAATCTGTAGGGAGATTCCTCAAGAAACTAGGATTGGAGGTCCCATCTGACCCAGCTATTCCCCTTCTGGATAGCTTCGCAAAAGCATGAAAAACATCATACTACAGTGATATATGTGCACTCGTGTGCATAGCAGCACAATTCGTAATAGTTAAATCTTGGAAACAACCCAAATGCCCATCAACCAAGGAATAAATAAAAAAGATGTGGTCTTTATATACCAGGGAGTACTACTTAACTATAAAAGGATAAACGAGATATTTATAGACAGTAAATGGATGAAACTTGAGATCATACTCGTAACAGAAATGAATCAGATTCACCTGTGTAAAAACACTGTATTGTTTCCCTGATGTGAGAAACTGAAAGAGTAAGTAAGGACCAAATGGTACAACAGATATTGTGAAATGAGAAGAAACTGTTCAAAAGAGGAACTAGAGCGGGGGAAAGGAAGCGAAGGGGAAAAAATATACAAGATCGTCATCCTACTAGTTTCGCTTAGTTCACTGAAAAGAAAGGTTTGTGCTAGTATCATTTGGAGAACTTTTCATGCCCGGATCTTGTACTCTGAGTAATTACTTTGAAGATAACAATACCCAGTGTATTACTGTTACTCTATTTTGTTTTGCAACTTCGGAGTTTTTCCATAAAATAAAATAAAAGCAGCAGTTCCGTTTGACCTACCTGTTATACCCCTTCTATGTAGCTTCCTGAGTGTTAAAGTAATCATACCAGCATGATACATGCACAGTCACGTTTATAGAAGCATAGTTTATAACAGTTAAACCTTGGAAACAGCCAAAATGCCCACCAATGGATGAATGAATAGAAAAGATGGTATTTGGATACAGTGGAGTCCTACTCTGTCATAAAGGATAAACGAGACATTTTTAGGTGAATGGATGGCTTGACACAAAATCTTAAGTGAAATAAATCCAACACCCAGGTTTAAATATCATACTGCTTCTCTTACATGAGAAACCCGATGTGTACACAGGGAGCGTGGCGGAGGGTTAGACTCTGGGGAGTGGGACGAGCATGTCCACACGTGAAGGGGGACGAGGGAGCGGGAGGGAGGAAGGAAAACATATTTTGAAAAAAAAGGAAAAGATGGAAACAGAACGTTTGGAAACAGGAAAGGAGAGGTTGAAGGGAGGGAGGACAATGGGAAGAAAGAGAATTCAGACCCATTACATACATATACAAATTCTGTTGTGAACATGACCATATACAGCAAACATGTACTAATAAACATTTTTTAAGAAAATAAAAAATTCCACTGATAAAAGAAAATGCGCTTAGTGATGATTGTGTTAATATTAAACCTTTGCGTGCTCAAACTGAACCTGCGAAAGCTCAGAGAAGTGAACAGGAATGAAGTCACCATAAGTGAACATATACAGACACCTTTATTTTTGTCTTTAAATGTAACACAGGTACACATGCACGTGAACTCGAGTCCAGTAAAAATTACAAAAGATACCTAAGAAACACTCACGCAGCGTGATGTTTATAACCTTTCTCAAAGAATAACCACACTGCATACAGATGAGAGGGTGTTGGAAAGGGGCTGTAAAGCCCAAAGGTCGACAACAGTCCTGAGGTGTAAGAACTGACAAGAGTCCTGTGAGCCCTTCTCTGTCCGACATTCACTGAAGTCGGATCCTCTTCTCAGGCGGGCCTTTAGGGTTCACCGTCTGTGGGGCACTCTTTGTGGTCTCTTTCTCCTCAGATTTTACAGCTTCTGGCACGGGTTCTGCCTCTTTCTTCGTCTGATCCACTAGGAATCAAAAGCAGATTTTTTTTTCAAGTATGAGGGTGAAAGGAAAAATTTAGACGACAGTGAATATAAACGGTTCTCTATTTGAAGTTCATTTTTTTTCATGCTTATCTCCAGTTCTACATTTAGCAGTTTCCTCAGACAGAGGTTTTGTTTTTGTTTTTGTCTTTAGGAACAAGGTCTCAGTTATGCAGTTCAGGCTGGCCTTGAATTCACTTTGTAGCCCAGGCTGGCTTCAAACTCATGAATCCTCCTGCCTCCCCCTCCAGAGCACTGGGATTACAAGCATGTGCCACCAAGCAGGACTCAGGCAGGTGTATTTAAGAAGCTAGTTATAAATCTAACAACCTACTACTACCTCAAGGAAATTTGTGATAGTACACAAAAACACATGGCATTTAAATAAAACATCCCACAGGAGCCGGGTGTGGTAACGCACGCATGCTTATAATCCCAGCACTTGGGAGGCTGAGGCAGGATTGTTGTGAGTTTGAGACCAGCCTGGGCTACACAGTGAGCTCAAGGTCATCCTGCACCGCATAGCGAGACCTTGTCTCAAAAACACAAAAATAATAATAATAATAATAAAATAAAATCATGGATAAACAAGACGTATAATTATTGTACCCTAGTTAAATACTATTTTTAAATATGAAACTACAATCAACCTCAAATCACCCTGACTTCCTCCCAATTCCTATTCTTTCCATCCAAATTTTTTGTTTGTGTATTTCTTGTGTTTTGAGACAGGGTCTTGCTATCCAGTTCAGCCTGGCCTTGAACAACCGCTGTGTACCCCAGGGTGGCTTCCTCCTGCCTCAGCCTCCCAAATGCTGGGATCACAGGCATGCGCCATCACACCCCGCTCCAAATCCACCTTGTAATTACCAGTAGCATTACCACAAAGCCTCCAAGGAGTGATGAACTACAACAACCGAAGGGCCCAGCGACCTCAGCTCAGCTCACCACTGTCGTCACTGTTACTGAATTAAACATACCGTTTGGCCTTATTTCAAGTTTATGAAAATATCAATTGCACCGTACCTGGGACGGGCTTTTCTCCAGACTTTTGCTACAATTTAAAAAATATGGGAAGGGAGGAAGCGAGAAAGAGAAAAAAAAAAAAAAGAGAAAAACAGGATGTTAACCAAAGTATTTGTCTTAATTCTGTATTTCTTATTAAAATGACATCATAATATTGCATTATAAATGACTCCATAAAGAATAATTATATAGTATAAAATTACTATTCATGTGCCATAAAAAAAGCAAATTTTTTCATTTTCTATTTCTTACCCCCATTCCAGAAACAAATCTAAAACTAGAACAGAATAGTTACCCACAAAAACCCTGAATATCAACCCAGACAAAGCCTTTGCCTCCACACAAAGGCTATAATACTTCAAAATGTAGTTAAGTAGATTCAGTGAAATAGTGAAAACTTTTAGGACTCAAGAGGGTTACCTGCTTAGAGGATATGAACTATGGTAGAAGAAAGGAGGATGAATCTGGATGAACCCCTATGACTTTTAGAATTGGCAGACATCGAAAATGGATAGCCCAGGCTGGTCTCAAACTTAACTTGCAACAATCCTCCTGTCTCAGCCTCCCAAGTGCTGGAATTACAGACGTGTGCCACCATGCCTGGTCCAATTTACTTTTAAATGGATTATATCTCTAACCTTCATTTCCTCTCCCTCTCCCTCCCTCTCTCTCCATATCTTTACATGCTTCATTGCCATCTCAGAGGAAAAAAAGTAATCTCATTTGGAAACCTAATGTCTTTATCCATTTTTTAATTTCTTTCTAAATTTAAGAGTCCTCTCTAAACTTGCTTTATTTCCTTGGCTAATGACTACAATATTCAGGTATCACATGCTCCATATTCATGCTACCAAATGCCTACTGCCTGTTCCAAATGCCAAGTATAGTGAACATTTACACTGAACAAGACCAAAACTGAGCTCCGTATTATCCATTATCTGCAAAAAAGGGTTAACATAGAACCCTGAAACGCTCATCCTCAGAAAGGCCTACTACTTTGTAACATTTGCCCTTGGGTGGTATACCGATAGGGCTCCCACCATTTCCCACATGATAGCAGCGGCTTGCTCTGCTTAGCCTGCTCACACAAGTAATACAGTTTATGACGGATATCGACTTTCCTTCAGAGATCGCAAAGTTCTGGCATGTGCTGGATAGAGGGTGTCTACATGATGAACTCACCTTGCCCCCTAAAAGAGTGGGCAGTCTCTAATGGGATTTTCTGGGCACAATTAACATACAATGTGTTACTGAATTTTTATAGCTATTAAAGTGAAAGCGTTTGTTGTCGTTGTTTTGTTTTGAGACACAGTGTTGCTATATAGTCCAGGCTGGCCTCCAACTCACAATCCTCCTGTCCCAGCCTCAGAAATGCTGAGATTACAAGCCTGCATCATTGCACACCCATCTCGGTAAGTGCATTCTGCATAACCCGCTGATAGTAAGGATTAAGTATGATGAAGCTTGCATAAAACATCCACCTGTCTTTTCCCTTGGGATCTGGTTGCATATCTTTTCTATATCATAGTAACAAATCTCAGCCATTGAGCACAACTATACACCAAATCCTGTGTGTCCTTCTAGCAAATCTCCAAATACGGAAAGTGGTCAAGGAAACGCTGACCTACCACATATCACTTATCTTGTAAACATATTATGACTCAAACATGTCTGATGTCATTTACAACAATAAATATTTTTTTCTTACTTTAAAACAGAAGAGTAAATAAATGCATGGAGTAGCACTGAAGGGACTGAAAAATCTGAAAGGGGAACTTTCATATTGCTATAGCTCTGAACCATTTCACAACAGTGAGACACTAGCGTAAATGCTATTATCTACCTGACACACAGTACACTGACAAATCTTTTAGTGGACACAGGAACACTAGCAGGACATGGGTTCAGATGGACATATAGGAGTACCTTTCAGACCCAAATTAATTAGGAGATCTTCAGAAACCCTCGGTGAAGTCATATCCATGCTATCCTAGCAGCTTCTGAAAAGCACTGAAAGGACTCTTCATAAAAGGTTCTGAGGACTGAACCCCATCACATCATTATGAGTGTAACTTACAGCAGTAATAATTAAAATATGGGAAAAAAAGGCTTCAAAGAAGCAAACCAAGACTTCTCTCGTATTTTCCTGTGTACCGCCGGTAGGAGCAACATCCACGTACCAGAAGCCCAACTACTAAATACAGTGGATAACTGGGAGTAAGTCCTGAGCTGCAAGTGGTTCTGGAAGGCACAATGGGTAAAGAGACGTTCAGTTGAAAGAAGAATGGTTCTCGGAGACTTCAGATTATTTGCATCTCTCGGTCTCAGAGGAAGAGTTTTGGCAGTTCTGGAGTAGCCCATGTTTTTTCTACCTCTGTTACACAGCTAGATATAATTTGCCTTTGAGAGCTGGTTTGTGGGCCTTGAATTCTAAAGGAAATGTGAGGTTCAACAAAATGAGAACTTAAATATGGCTTTTGTAAAACTTTCAATAAAAATGTAAAAACTTACTGAAATGAAATGATATAGTCTACAGTTTGCTTGAAAATAACTGAAAAAGTGAGAAAAGAGGTGAAATAAGATTGGCTTTGATAAATTTTGGAGCAGGGTAATAGGTACATGGGAGTTTCATTTTTTATTATTCTATTTTTGTCTGTTTTAAACTTTTCATTATTTTCTATAAGGTAAAGCTTTTTTTGTATTAGAAATGGAGGCTGTCTCTGAGCTTTCCACAATGTCCACACTAGCTCACCAGTTAAAAATGCACAAATGAATCAAGGCAAGGCCAGGCGTGATGGCACACAGCGGTAATCCCAGCGCTCAGGAAGCAGAGACAGGACTATTGTGAGTTCAAGGCCAGCCTGAACTGCCTCAAAAAGACAAAAAAAAAAAAGAAAAGAAAAAAAGAATCAAGGCAGGAACAAGCGCACAAATGAATCAAACTAGGAACCTTAGCCCGCCAAAAAGTGTTCACTCACCAGTGCACCTCAGAACCAAATGCAAAAGCTGCTCAATATTCTGAGGGCTGATCAATGCAAACAGAACCCCTACAACTATTATGTCAACCAAATTCTGTTGCTTTTCCTATCTTCTGAATTTTACTTTACAATCAACACCTTGTCTAATTCTGGGCCTGAGAGCCCAGAATCACTTTTAATGTCAATCTCTGCAGGGCAACCTCCAAATGTAAGAAACCATAGCTCTGAGGTAAGTCTCCACTCCATCTCCTCTACACCCTACAGACACAGAATCAATGTAGTCCTCCTCCATCTGTGAAGATCCGACTCCAAACGTCAATCGCCTTAGCTCCTACACTTTCTGACACACAAAACATGATACTGAAGTAGTCCCTGGGGAGATACATTTCAAGACCACCAATGAACGCTTAAAACTGTGGATGACGTCATCTTTTCCCAAGAACTACAACCTAACCAGAAAATAAGCCCTAGCATCATTGTCCAGGATGTTCATAATATAAGCCCTCCCCTCCAAAGGAAGCCCGGATCAGATCATCAGATGGTCAAAGCATGCCTGCTGCAGCACACAGCAGACATACTAAATTGTAAACTACTATTAATATACAATTAAATAAATATTATTACAGACATTAATACTTAAAATAAATAATATAAATTAAAACTAAGTATTTGGAAATACCCAGCAGGCACCTTTGGATGAGAGGTAAACAAACCTGAGGCTTATTGCCAAATGACCAATCGGAGTACAGACACAATCCACAGGTAACATGCACACCTGATCAAGAACAGACATGGCTGGGTCTCACACGGAGCTTCACAATTCAGTATGTCGTGTGTTGTGACACATGTACTCAATGCACACATGTGAAATGAATACATATTTTCTGAATTCTGATATCTGAGATTTTTCATCGCTCTTGAGAGAGTGTCAGTCTTAACTGCTGTCACTTTGCCTGCTACTCTTGTCTCGTGAGCCTTCGATTAACACTTGATTTAATGGAAACTTTTTGAGAAAATTTATGGGAGAAAATCACTGACAAGACAGCTGTGATGTCAGTGAGCGGGCTCTGAGGACGAGAAATGCTCACTTAAGGACAATTCTACTGCTGGACCTGAGAGACTGGGGCCAATGGGTCCACAGGAAATGGAGCTGCAATAAATTCTGGCCAGAATTTGCAGTTTAGAGAGTTACAACAATGTTCCAGAAAAGAGGAAATGACTCTCTGTGAGTAAATGTAGATTTTTGCCCATGAATAAATGTAATTGTCAAATGTAAGGATGGATTCATACACATGAAAAAAGTAACACAGTCCCTAAAAATAAGCCCTACTGCATTTTTGGAACAAAAATTGATATAAGAGCTGGTCTTGTTCTCAGGGGAATAGGGCACATTCTCACTGCTGTACCCTGCTCCCTTCACTTCCAGTTATTCCAGTAACAGACATCTCTCCACAGGAACAGTCAGAGACCTGTTCTGAAGTCATTTCATAATGCAAACGTCTCATCCAACTTAAGACTACCTTTGAAAATCCCTTAAACAGCTCTTAAGAACAGTGGTACACATATGATCACGAGCATAAACAGATCCGTAAAGGTCAAGAACTACACTGTAAGAATAACATGTTCATATATTCCATCTCCTAACTATCTGGCTTCAAAAGCTCATTTAGTAGAATTTACTATTGCTGTCGGAACTCCTCCCTCTCAAATCACATAGCACAATCCATACAACTTAAAAACCAATATGGTGTAACTCTGTTATTCCTCTAATCTTCTCCTTTTATCATGTCAAGACCTCTACCAAAAATGTTCTATTCGTTTTGTTATAATTCAATGGAGGCCAGGAACATAGCTCAACAGAATCATACCTGCCTGGCAAGTACAAGGTCCCAAGTTAATTCCTATTACCAAAAATAGGAAAATAATAATAATAATAAAAATGTTAATCATCCAATCATTTAAGTAGTGTAGATACCTACACTACATCAGGCTGCACATAAGAGTTAAAAAAAATTTTACATCCAATTTTGTTACTACCTGTTACACTTGAGTAATCTTTACAATGAGACTATTTATCAGCAGGGCTATTATTTTTAGGCCACACCTGAAACAATTTTCAATTAAATATGTGTCTCCAAAAAATATCAAAATATGTGCGCGCGCGCACGCACACACACACACACACACACACACACACAAAGAAACAAAGAGTATTAACCACACATTCTCATTACCTGCACAAATTTAGGTGGAAATTTTTGTCTAAGGTCTACAAGTAAAGCATCCACACGCTGTCTCTGAAAAATAGAGCTTGGTTCTTCTTTTCTTTTAGCTTTCGGTTTGACTTTATCTATTAAAATTTAAAATCCACGTCAAAATATTACCTAATTAGTTTGATATCTCATATTTTACAATCTTTACCCATGAAAAATATGTTCAAGCTTCATTATTTTCAAAAGCCACTATAGTCATACAATTCCTCAAAAAACCTAAACACAGCATATGTGAAGAACTTTCCAACTCTCCTTAGATTATACTAAATTCTGATATTTAAAACAATGATAAATGCCTTTTAAAGACACTTCATTCCCGGTACCAAAAAAATAAAATAAAACAGGGCTGGGGATATAGCTCAGTGGAATAAGTGCTTGCCTAGCAAGCGCAGGGTCCTGAGTTCGATCCTCAGTACCGCAAAAAAAATAAATAAATAAAAATAAAATAAAATAAAACAAAAATAAAGACACTTCAGTTTCAGTAATGTAAGCATGGCCAGAAATGAGTTTTAAGACCAAGTTTTTCATAATTGCCTAAATCACAACCTAGATTATTAGCATCATGTGTTCTAAGTTTATTAAGTGGTCTTTTCCCACAAAACCTTCTGGAAATAATAAAAAATGCAGGTTTTACGAACTCAAGCTATCATGTTCCAAATCATGGGGGCAAAGGCATGAATTAGGGGAATAACAGAAGATTATGAAGGCTTGAAAGAATCTTAAGGAGGCCGGGGATATAGCTCAGCAGCACAAGCACCTGCCTAGCAAATGCAAGGTCCTAAGTTCAAGTCATGCTACCAAAAAAAAAGAACCTTAAGGAGAAATCCTGAATCTATTCACATGTAAAATTTGCAATTGTGAGGGATGGGACATCAGGTGTACTGGAGCCCTATCTTTAAATTATTTTACATTGAGGGTTTAGAAAGTGGTATTCTAAACTTCGTTAGATAGAGGAAAATACCTCTTGGGGCAAACTGTATTCAACTAAGGCAAATTTTCTCACATCAGACATTGTGGCCTACCCCTATTAAAATCAAAATAACTATATCAGAAAGACCATTTTGCTGGGCATGGTGGCTCATGCCTGTAATCCCAGCACTTGCCTGTAATCCCATCACTTGGGAGGCTGAGGCAGGAGGACCATTGCAAGTTCAAGACCAGCCTGGGCTACACAGTGAGCTCAAGGCCAGCCTGAACTGCATAGCGAGACATTGTCTCAAAAAGACCAAAAAGAAGATCATTCTATGGGTCTGAATTCCATGCAAAGGCTACCTTATTCACTGTATTCACTGTAACTTATTTTGAATTTTTATTCTCAGAGAAGAAAACAGAGTACAAAAAAACTGCTATAAGCCAGCCTCAGCTACAAAGTGAGCTCAAGGCCAGCTTGAGCTGCATAGTGAGACCATGTCTGAAAAAGACCAAAAAAAAAAACTGCGGTAGACACACTTCTGGAGGTAGTATTCCTGGCAAAAAGTAACAGCAGCAGGTTGGCAGCCACAGCCACTAAGGGACCTGGTGCCAGGACCTGTGTTACAGGTAGTAACACAGACGGATTGAAACACAACCTGGTCATCTGAAGGTAGGACTGTAAGAGCAACCCCTGACTTCCCCTACTTTCAAGACTAGAGTGAAAAGAGTCCGAACTTCTAAGATGACTCCACAAATAAATAAGAAATACCTTGCTCACTGCTCTCACTGTTTCTCTCCTTTATGTTCCAAATATTGTAAAACTTCTATGACAAATGTGATCACTATGTATATCTAAACTGTGCCAATAAAATTTTAAAAAGAAAATATTGAAGAACGTTCACTAAGACTACCAGTCATCTAACAGACTGAATTTACATCTCTTCCTATATAAAGCTATCATTATCAAACCTAGTTACACAAATCTTAGCTTCAGCAACGTCATTATGCTGTGAAAAACGCATTTAGAAAAAACATCAATAGCGAAAGTATTTTAAGAAGGCCTCCGTGTTCGACCTACCTTGTTCTTCGTGATCTTTGAAGTGCCACCAATACCCTTTGGAGGGGTGGTACCGGCAATAAGACATGGCTTCATCAAAAGCTGACTGAATGCCATGCACTGCAGTGAGCTTGTGAAAAGAAAACGAATTCTAAATCTCTCACTAGGTCAACCAAAATTTCCAAAGTAAATATAAAATATTCCATATACAAAGAGAGTAATTTCCTATTTTTCAAAACCCATGTCACTATATAACCGGGGTTGTACAGTCATCCTTCAAAATCTGCAGGGGGCTGGTTCCAGGACCTCAGATACCAAAATCAAATGGATTCTCAAATCCCTCCTATCAAAAGCATACAGTATTTGCATATAACCTACATACATCCCCCATACACTTTATACCATCTCTAGATTATTAATAAGGCCTAATATAATGTATACTATATTTAAATAGTTGTTAGACTTTGCTATTTAGGGAACAATGACTAGAATAATGTCTGGCCATGTTTAATACAGATGTAACTTATTTTTCTGAGTATTTTCATCCACAATAAATGGATACGAAACCTCCTGATACAAAAAGCCAACTGTATGTAATAGCACTGACTTGGACCATATGGTAAACAATGGTCAAGACAATGTAAACAAACTTCCATAAGGATGCAGAGCTCCTGTTTGCTTCTTACAAGTAGAGGAGCTCCATTAAAAGTGTAAAGAAGCCAGGCGTGGTGGCGCACACCTGTAATCGCAGCACTTGGGAGGCTGAGGCAGAAAGATCATTGTGAGTTCGAGACCAGTCTGGGCTATAAAGTGAGCTCAAGGCCAGCCTGGACTGCATAGCGAGACCCTGTCTCAAAAAGACAAACAATAAAACTGAAAACATTAAAACATGGAAGTGTAAAGAACATGAGTGAAGACACTTACCACTCTGGAGTTTATAACCGATCCCAAGTCCGGGGCCTGATAAATCACGCCGGCGATGATATAGTAATCAGCAAGAGGGATAACTAAAGCCGCGGGGGAAAAGGGCTCGTGAGCACAGCTCTGGACACAAACTTCTAACAGATACACATTAAAACACAGCAAGTAAATCTGATGTGTTCCTATATTAAACTTTATGGCAAGATTTGGTAATTCCTGTTTTTTATAAACAGTTTACACTCATCTACTTGCATGTTATCTGTGGCTACTCTGGCAACAAAACGATTAAGGAGATGCCACTGAGACTACAGGGTGCACAAAGGCCAAGAATTTACTCGCTATCCCTGCAAGAACCACACTTCTCTAATGAGCATCTCAATAACATTAATCAGTTTACTGGGCATCTGTGGTGCCAATGCTGTAATCCATCAATCAAACTTTTGGGAGTAAGGCCTTACAGCGAGACAGACATGGGTCTCAGGATAAAGACATCAGATGTACTAAACGCTTTTGGTTTTTTTTTTTTTTTTTGTCTTTTTGAGACAGGGTCTCACTGTGCAGTTCAGGCTGCCCTTCACCTCACTTGGTAGCCCAAGTTGGTCTCGAACTTGCAAAGATCCTCCTGCCTCAGCCTCCCAAGTGCTGGGATTACAGGCGTGCGCCACCACGCCCGGCCTCAGATGCACCTCAGGACTGAGTCCTAAGGCATAGGGAGCTGCCCCAGTATCATTTTGTAGAAATTCTATACCCTGAATCTTTCATCAGTCTCTTCTAAGGTCCCCTTTTCTCTACAAAGAGACTCTAAATCTTCCATTTTGAAACTAAATCCAGATTCTGAAACCACCACTTCTTTAACAATCTCTGAAATTAATACTAGAATTAAAGGATTGTCCCTAAATCATCTTTACAAGGCTATCTACTGACAGACACAACTGAAACAACTTCTCTACCCTGAATCATCTCTTCGGGGTGAATTTTTCCATAGTCCTGCTTTGATTCTAACATGTCTTAAAATTCTGGTCATCTCTACAACAGGTATCTTAGCTCTCTAACTTAAAATCAAGTCCAGGGTCTATACTCTTCAGCATTATTTCTCAAGCAAGCTTTCATTTGCTCGTAAATTCTAGGTAAGACTTTCAGTTGAATGGGACATTGAGGATATTCAATTGATTTGCTATGAATCTGATACAACTTCATCTGCTATACAAGTATTTTATAGCAGAAGTAACTCAGTTCACTGAGCTGAGAAAAAGTTACTTGGGATGTCTGAAGCTCAGGAGGATCCTAACTGCCATGCTCACAGAAAGAGTTGGAGTCATTCTTACTGCTGGTGCCTAAACAACTATTCTTGGGCATATGAGCAAAAATTGTGGTGTCCGTGCATGCAAACAACAGAAGTGGCTTTTGAAACATTCTGCCCAAATGTACAAATGTGAGTACAGGGGACATCTAATTTCCTTCTAGAAGCCTGGAATTCTGGTGGACAGAGGATCCCCACATGACCAGACCTTAATAAAAATCCTAAGCTCCTAGTTTAAAATGGGCCTCTCTGAATAGACATATACACGTGTGGCTGGATCTCACGGCTGAATAGAAGGCATGCTCAGTGTGGGTCCTCGCAAGAGGAAAAGCACGGGGAGCTGGCACACTGAATCCTACAGAGCCTGATTGTTATGTCTTTCTCTAGTACTGATCTGGTTGTGCAGCCTTCCTGTGTAGCCATGGCAAATCTTATTCATGAGTAGAACTACATGCTGGGTCTGGTGAGTATCCCAAGCAAAGTACTGAACATGTACACGTTTTGAAAACCCTCAAAACAGAAATCAGTCTATAGATTCATAGACAGATGGATGGCTGGATGGACGGATAAGGAGAAAGGGGACAGGGAGAGAGAGAGAGAGGAGGAGAGAGATCATGATGTTTTTAAGAAAAAATACCTAACGTTTACACATTTTACCTTGAGCAGGGGACTGCCGCTGCTGCTTTCGAATGATGAAAAGAATTGGCTCTTGCGCGTGTAACAGGATATACTCGACCCCAACCATCTGACTGAAACAGAGACACCTCATCTGTAAGCGCCTACATGATTCTCTAGAACACTCACATTACGTAAACTATAGCAACACTGTAAATGGGATTAAAGTTGCCAGTGTTTGCTGTTAAAACTTGGCTATTAAATAAAACTGGCTGATTTCTTGGCTAGGTAATATACAAATAAAGAATTGGTTTTTGCTCTTCTTTTTGGTCTTTCTGAACAGGATCTCACTATGCGGTTCAGGCTGGTCTTGAACACACTTTGTAGTCCAGGCTGGCCTCAAACTCTCAGCCACCCTTCTGTCTCAGCCTTGTGAGTGTTGGGATTACAGGTGTGTGCCACCATGCCTGACCAAGAATTGGCTTTTAAATGACAAAATTTCCCTAGAAAATTCATTGTGAGGGGCTAGGGATATAGCTCAGCGGCATAAGCACCTGCCTGGCAAGCGCAAGATCCTGAGTTTGATTCCTGGTACCAAAAAGAACATTCATCGTGAGTTTACATGAATATTTCCACAGAAAAATACTATCAAAAAACAATGTTTCAAAAAGGCAATCAAAAAACAATGTTTCCTGTTCAAAGTCTACACATATATAAAATATAAACACCAAAAACCTCATCCTCACCCCAATGCACTTTTGCCCTGCCAGACTGTTTAAAAACAATAAGTTATCTTACTAATAGCTCATAACAAAAACCATTTAAAATACTATAGAAATTTAATTTTGTAAAATCTACCATATACAATACTTAGGTAAAAGATGATAAATCATATGCAGTTTCACAAACTTTCATAATAGTAATAAATTCTTAATTATTTAGCATCCTTAGTCTGAAAATCTTGCTTTATGTTTGACTGAATTTTATTACTTTATTTGTCATACAAAGAAAAATCTATTATAAACCAGATTATGGTACAGCACAAAACATATAATTAGATTTAAAAGGGAACAGTAATTGTGATTGGTTGAGAACTACAAGTGCACTGCGAACACCACTCAGAGAGGCAGGGGACTTTAAACAGACATTATGAAATACACAGAAAGATGGAGTTGCCGGTGACCACTAATAATTCCCTTGGATAGCAAACTGGCAAAACACCCAAACAAAGCTTAAACGTTTCTTCCAAAATTCTACTCTGTACTTCATGATCCACAGCTCAAAAAATAGCGTTTGTTACAAAAATCTCTCACTGGCAAAGAGGCTATCTTCTTAAAGTGACTTACTTCAGATGTTCTAATGTTAGCCTCTGCATTTTGACCACTTCGTTATTACATGTTCTGTCATAGAAAGGATTACTTCTTTCTGAAAAGTAATCCAGGACACTACCACTGTTCAAAATGGGGATCCAAGAGCTGTCAACCCAAGAGATTCCCAGCAGATTATCTACAGGAAAAAAAAAACAAGGTAAAAGATTAGAACTGTGGAATAAAATCCAATTTAACAGACATCTATTATGAATCTAATGCAGTAGGCCCTCTAAATATAAGAACGGCACGGACCCTAACCTATGTATTCTCACAGAAGAGAGAAATATACATGAAAACAATAACGACACAATATAGTAACACAGTAAATGTATGGATAAATGAGTCATGAGAGCACGGAAAAGGGAGCAGAATGCTTTGCCCAATGTAATGAAAATGATTTTCCATAGGTGGATTTTAACACTGTATGTTAAAGAACAAAAACTTGAGCAGGCATAGTGGTGCATGCCTATAATCTCAGTAGTACGGGAGGCAGAGGCAGGAGGATCCCACATTCAAGCCCAGCCTAGGTAACTTCACAAAACCTGTCCCAAAATTTAAAAATGGGTTGGGGATGCAGTTCAAAGCTAAAGCCCAGGGTTCAATCTAGAAGAGGAAAAAAAAAAAAAAAGAGACAGACCTCACCGTGGAAAAAAAGGATAGAAAAATTCCAAGCAGACAGAATTCATATACAGACTATAAAAATACAAAGTATATTATACATTCAGAGAACAATTTGACCGGGAAAAAATGTTAAGACTTGATATTTAGAAAGATCTTTCCAAAAACTTTCCTGAGTTTTTATGTGCTGGTTACTAATTTCAAACACATCGTCAGACATCAGTTTGAGATATCTCAATTTGGGACAAAGAAATCAGCGTGGAGCTATTATTACAGATGAGATGGTAACGCTGTGAAAGATGGTAAGCTGCATTCCCTTACTGCAGACACGCTGCTTTGTATTTGAGTAGAACTAAATCTTTAAAAAGACAAGGTAAATAGATACATTTAACTAAGGAAGGTTTTGTTTTTTAGCAGTACTGGGGACTGAACCCAGCATCTTCACACTTAGCCCACCTTGGGCCTAAAGTCGAGACCCTCCTGTCTAAGGCTCCCAGAATGCTGGGATTTCAGGAGTATGCTGCCTGGTGGCCTTTTCTCTATGCTCAAAATAATTATTGGCTACTCGTTGTGCTAACGTTTCATACCACTAAGGACCAAACACCACTAGGTTTAAATCATGAAAATCAAAATGCCTCTATAACTGCTTGAAAATTTTCAACCTCTTCTATGCTGCAATCACTCCGGCATCTTTGAAGAAGTCAGATCTAATTCAAGGTTAAGTTAGTTTTGAGCAAAATGAATCAAATCAGGGGCGTTTTTTTAAGTAAAAATGTAAAATGTGCTATATGTGCCCTAAAATAAAGAAGACAAACAAATGAAGTACAGAGTAACCAAAATGATTAGTACAATATTACTATGACTTGTTAAATAGAGATCAGTAAAGTCTTCATACAATTTGAAAAAGTACTTAGTACAGGCCATTATATAGTTCATTATATACTGGCATAACCAAAATGAGACACCAGGAAATATTCTCAGAAAAACTTCTTTTTGCTAAGGAAAAGCAGTAAAAGATAATCATTATTTTCAGTTTAGATTCCGTAGTCTAATTATTAGTATGTTTACTTGCAACAAAACTCCCGTACAATTCTTTTTCATTTCCTTAGAAAATTATCATTTTCCCTCCCTAAAAAAATGCTCCCTGTGCCCTTATCTTTCTATGCATTGCTGCTGGCTTTTAGGAGGGCCTCATTATTTTAGGCCCATGTCTATAACTCTTCCTGCTGGCAGGCAGGATGTATAATTATGAAGACTAGCTTACGTAGGTAAAATGCTTAGCAAATTCTAACCTAATAAATGTCAAATATGATGATAGTGGTGCTGGTGATGGTGTTTTCTGGTTTTTTGTGTGTGCAGGTTCTTTTTTCTTTCTTTTTTTGAGACAGGGTCTTGGCATGTAGCCCAGGCTGGCCTTGAACTCAATCCTCCTGCCTCGGCTTCCCGGGTGATGACAGTACATGACAGCACCACCATGCCCAGCTTTTTTGTCCATTCTGATGGCAATTTTTATATATTTTCATTACTAATCCTCCAAGTATTAGTATTTCAAACGTAGATAGAAAGGTAGAGTAAAAAGAAGCACTATACACACGCACCAACTTTGCACGACAAATATAATCACTATGCACTTCAAATATGTACCAATAAAAACAATTGTTTAAAAAACAAAAAACAAAACAAAATTTTAAAAAAGCCAGGCATGGTGGTGCACGCCTTTATATAATTGAAAAAATACTTTATTAGAGCTTTAGGTCGTCCATAGAAAGTATCCAGAAGAGCGTGAGACCTCACAAGCTAATACGAATCTTGCCCCCGCGAGCTGTAAACCCTAGACGTGTCCACAATCACATAAAAAGCACAACAGTATTACCTCGGATATCCACCGTCGCCATAATTCCCAACGCTCTCAGAGACGATCTTTCCGGGACCAAGTAAATAACCTGAGCGTGACGACAGAAGACAGTTCAAAATAGTACGGGTAGTGAGGAGGAACAAAACGCAAATCCGCGTAGAGGAACCGATACTGCAGAGTGAGCTGGGAAGGTGGGCAGGGTTTGGAAGGAGGGGATGGGGCGGGAAGGAAAGGGGCGGAGCTGAGGGGGGCAGTGGCAGGGGTGAGGGGGCGGGGCGGGTAGGAACCGGTTGCGGGGAATGGGGTGGTTGGCTGGTGGGTGTGGAGGACGGGGGAGGGAGGGAGGAGCGGGGCTGGGAGGTCGAAACCCGGAGGTAAAAGGGCGGGGCGGATGCCGAAGGCTGGCCCACCTGGCCGTGTAGGGCAGGGCCAAAGGAAGAAGGGGCGGAGCTAGGGTGGGCTACTAGGGCAGAGAACTGGCTTGCGGGCCAAGGACTAGGGCTGTAATTCAGCTTTAGGCTCCGAGTCACTCTTGACTTCCCAGTGCTATCAAAATGGCAAATTCTAATTCTGGCTGAGATGGATTTTAAACCTCCTCTTGAGTCTCCCAATGAACTGTTTAGATTTAGGAGCTACCGGCCATTCCGTTTTTCCTCTGTGCTTGGTGTGGGATGGGGCAGGCATTCACCAGAAAATCTGAGTCCTTTTCTATGTGACTAAGGGCATAAAGAAACTAAACCAATCCGACAGGATTTTCACGAAGCAGGAAGTGCATCTAAAGGAAAGTCTTAACAAGAGTAAGAGAAAAGGAATACCCTGAATCACGGCCTAACTGAGGTAGAAGAAATAAAGTTAGGTAGAAAGGAGACAAAGAAGTCAGAGTTTTAAAAATAGTAACAGCCCCAGCGTGATGGCGCAGGCCTGTAATCCCAGCACTTGTGGGGAGGCTGAGGCAGGAGGATCGTTTCGAGTTCGAGACCAGCCTGGGATACAGAGTGAGCTCAAGACCAGCCTAAACTGCACAGGGAGACCCTGTCTCAAAAAAAAGACAAAATACAAGCCCATCTTACTCACTTTTTTTCCTTCTCCTAAAACTGCAAATCTAGACAACTCTCTCCAGCTAGAAAGGCGTCTGCCTGGTCACTTTTACTTGCAAATGAGCCTCTTTCACCAGTGCATAAATCACACTTTTGGCCTTCCCCATAGGAATGGCTCACTAAGGAGGGTGGGCCATCATTTCCCACACTCTAAGACTGAGACTGACAATAGGTTATCAAATTCTACAGATACCCATCTCCCAGAACACCTAAAAGATCTCAGTTCCCAACTATACTGTGCCTTCTTTCTTTTGAGCACCTGCACTCCACCATTGAGTGCGTCCTCTGTCTTCCTCTAATAAATCTTTATGCCTCCTTTTTTCTGATGTGTCCTGAAAGTTCTTCTTTTGAAATGGGAGTCAGTGAACCTCCATACTTATTTTAAAGGAGTGAGTAAAGTTCCTTATTTCAGCCTTAAGGACCGTCAGACCCAACCCAGGACATAATGAGTGCGTTCCAGGTGCAATAGCCAGAACACTGAGCAAGACTGCAGAGAGGGAATGATTCTGTGGCCTGGGGAAGCCAAAGAGAGTTTTAGAAAGACTTTCAAGCTCTGGCGCAGCTCTGTAGAAGCAAAATATCAGAGATGCAGCAAACAAGGCAAGGAGACAAGAGACTTCTAAAACCTGAAGGATGAGTTTCTCCAAAATTTAGGCACTATGAAGACTCTCCATAGTGTAACCATTACCCATGCACAAAGGGGGAGGATGATGAATTTAATTGGTATTTTTCTGATATAGGGGAACTATAACTCCCAATCTGCTAGATGTCCAAAACACTGAGTTCGAGTTCATGTTCTCTAAAATCAAAGAATAAATTCTAGGAACAACAGGAGGTTAAGAGGAGGAAGAATTGCTGGATGTGGTGGTCCATTCCTGTAATCCCTGCACTCTGGAGGCTGAGGCAGTAGGATTGCCATGAGTTTGAGGCCAGCCTGGACTACATGTTGAGTTCAGGGGCAGCCTGAACTGCATAGCGAGACTCTGACTCAAAGGAAAAAAAAAAAAGTTGGAAGAATTTATTGAGAGAAAGAAAGCTTCTGTGTAAGAGAAAGAAGGGGGCCCAGAAAGTGGGTTACCCACCAACCCCACTTCTCAAGTGAGAAGTGAGGCAGGTTTAAGGTGGGACAGAGCAATAATCAGCGAGATTATAAGTATGGTTACTTGGGTAATATCAGTCTAACGGGAAATTGTAGGGCAGGTGAGAGACAAGACAAAATTATGGTCAACCAACAAGTTCACAACAAGTATAGTCCCTTGGATAATACTGATTGATGGGGATCAAATTGGGAAACAAAGAGCCAGGTGTGGTGGTGCACGCCTGTAATCGTAGCACCCAGGAGGCTGAGGCAGGAGGATCATTGCGAGTTTGAGGTCAGCCTGGGCTACAAAGTGAGCTCAAGTCCAGCCTGACCTGCATAGCAAGACCCTGTCCCAAAAAGACAAAAAAAAAAAAAAAAAAAAGTCCCTGGAAAGTCCCTGGAATGGGTGGGTTAAGTAGGCTTGATCCTCCACCCCCATGTGATTGATGCCTATTTAGTTTTTTCCTTTTTCTTTTTTTTGGTGTTAGGAATCGAATTCAGGATTTTCGGTTTATCAGGCAGGTGCTGTGCAACTGGGCTACATCCCCAGCCCTTGATACTTATTTAGAATTTCAATCACTGCCGTTCATCCCTAGGGGAAGTGTATGGGTGAATAGTTCTTTTTCTTAAAGTCTGGCCTTTAGTGGTTGCGCCTCCAGCCATAACTATGAGTCTTCTGAGTTGACCTCTCTCTACCCTGTCTGACTGCCTATATTTCTACCTAACTTAGCTATCTATAATATTTCTATCTCTTAGGGAATTCAAAATTTTTGAATCTCGGTGGAACAAAAAGTTTATTGCTTGTATGCTTCAACTTTTGAACTGGGATTTTATACTTGAGGTGGTATGTGATAGGTTTTTCCAGTGCAGAGAGACAAGTAAAGCAAAATATAAAATGCCTTTATTGTGGGCGTGAAGACCACAGTAGGGGAAAGAAAGGAAACGTGGAACTTCCGAGGGCTTGTTGTGGGATCCCGGGCAAAATAGACCCAGATGGGAGGCGGAGATTAGGAGGCAGACCACCTGACATGGAGGACCAGGATTGGGCAGGAGTGTGGGAAACAGGATATTACAAAAAGGGAAGTAGAAAGTCGTAATTTGACTCAGGGGAAAAAGTGTGGCACTTAGCATGTGACCTTTAAAGGCCCGCACCATATTGGCTTTGACCTCTAGAGATGAGCGCCATATTGACTTTGACCTCTACTGGCCAGCCCCATTTTGGCTTGGTGCTATACTGGTTGAGCACAACACATGACCACCAGCACCATGTTGACTGGTTGCCATAGTGACTGGGCAGGAATTACAGTGAGGCAAGAAACCAATCAGTCTGGCCCACAGCAAATACATCTCCATTTGCAAGGTATCTTGTCTTCCACACTGGCTCCTTCAAGGGCCTGACCCTGTCTAACTACCTATAATATTTCTATCTAACTCAACTGCAAGAAGTTAGCTCAGGAGAACTCCACCAACAGAAGACCAGTCCCAGCCCACATATGCAGAGGCCAATATCAGCTCCATACCCAGCACATTTCTAGGATTAAACATGGACAGTATCACAGAACTCTAAATACCGGAAGTATTTTATTACTTTTTTCTCCCTTGTTTGTCTGATTGGCTGTCCCTTTCCTCTCTTGTGGGATGTCATCTTGTTCTGTTTTATATTTGGTGGTTATTTTTGTATTTGGATTTTTTTCTCTCTCTCCTGTCTCTCACTGGTCTCCTTTCCCTTTCTTTTCTTTTTCTTCTTTTATTTATTTATTTATTTACTTTTGTCTTCTTGAGGCAAGATCTCACTGTGTGGTTCAGGCTGGCCTTAAACTCACTTTGTAGCTCAGGCTGGTCTCAAACTTGCAAGGATCCTCCTGCCTCAGTCTCCCCAGTGCTGGAATTACAGGCTTGTATGACCACTCCCTTACCTTTCTTTTATGTTTTCTTCAATTGATCCTCTTTCTTTCCTCAACTACTTCTTCAATTTGAACTTTCAAGTAAGTAAGCATTGTCTCTGTGAGATGGTCCGTGAATAGAACTCCCAAACAACCAAATTAGAATTTAAGTAGTGCTTAGGTTGAGCTCAATGACCCTCACTCACGCCTCTGTTTCAAGGCTGAGAAGTCAGTGCCCCGAGCCTGTAAAATGCAGTTTCTAAAGGCTGATACCACAAAATTACAGGAGCACAGCAAGTTCGTTGTGCTCAGGTGGGCATCCTGCTTGGCAGGAACAGACAGTTTTTCTTTGGGATTTTTCCGAGAAGGGACAAGAAACAATATATACAGCAGTTTCATTTACCAAATATGGGCATGGGCTGTTTGAGATCAACTGGGGGTCAAACATGGAGTTAGTTCAGCCTGAAACCAGGTTCTTGGACCATTACACTATGCCCTTCCTGACCATTCTTTCACATTCTAATTTGTTCTTGCCCTCCTATGTCCTCCGATTTCCTAAAACTCAGGTGATCATCCTTTGACTTCCAGCCTTGACTCTACTATTTGACCTCACTCATAAGTTTAGCCTATCCATTTTAACCACCCTTGTGCCCCGCAGAAGGGAAAAATCACCCCACTAAGAGGAAAATCACTGCATACAAGTGCACAGTTTGTGTTTGGTTTTGTTATATAACTTTAGAGTCTGGTCCTGCGGTTGGAGGTAGCAGGTTAATGGTTACCATAGTTTATCAATAGTTAAGCTGTACTTGAAACTATTGTTATTATTAACTGTACTACTTTAGCCAGGATATCATACATGTTATAAACAGTTTTTCTCCCCTGTATGATAACACTGTGATTGTCTGGGGTTATAATAATCACCACAGTCCAGTACCAAAGGATTAGGAGATGAGCCAGATAGTAATTTTTCATCCCTTAAATTGGGAATATAGGGTCTTAGGATACTTATAATGAACCACTTACATCCAGAGAATATCAACGAAGGCATCCTGTAAGGAAACTTCACTACTAGGAATAAAGCTATATATCATAAATTTGTAAGTATCAACATAGAAAGCAAAATAAAATTAAAAAGAGAAAATAGGAAATGAAAAGACACAGAAGCAAAATGCAACCCCAGACCCCCAGCCCACCCAGGACAAGCCAGGAACTCAATGAGATAGTGAAACTGGAAGTCAAACAATGGAACCTTATGAAATGATAGCAACAGAAGTGAAAAACCAAAGGGAAAAAGCTATAGTGAAAACAATCTCTCAAGTACAGAAAGAAATTATGCTTAATATCAAAGATACTAGAGAAGACACAGATAAAAGAATATAGAGCTTTGAAAAATGATGGAAACAAAAAATGCTCAACACAGGAAAGAAATGGAATCAGTGAAACAGATCCAAATAGAAATCCAGCAGATTAAAACGTCCATTGAAAGTATATGCAATGACTGAGCAAAGGAGAAAATTTCAGATCTTGAAGACAGAACTGCAGCTAGTGATCACGAAAAGAAGATATCTAAAAAATAGCAAGAGATCATAACATAAGATCATTTGGATCAGGCATGGTGGTGCATGCTGGTCATTCCAGCACTCAGGAGGCTGAGGCAGGAGGATTGTTGTGAGTTCAAGACCAGCCTGAGCCACAAAGAGAGCTCAAGGCCAGCCTGAACTGCATAGTGAGACCCTATCTCAAAAAGACAAAAAAAAAAGAGAGAGAGAGAGAGATCAAATCAATCCAACAACCACAAGATGACACAAAGAATAATGTAAGATTGATTAGTGTCAATGAAAAAGCTGGAGACAGCACAAATACCATAAAAATAACTCATCACAACAAAATAATAGCAGAAATCTTCCCAAGCATAAAGAATTTGACACATGATGAATGAAGCATATAGAACTCCAAACAGCCATGACCAAACTAAAACTACACCAAGACATATAATAATGGAGATTCCACAAATTCAGTGCAAGAACAGAATATTAAATGCTGTTAGAGAAAAGAAACACATCACCTATAAAAGAAGGTCCACTAGAATCATGGCACACTTCTCAACACAAGCTGTCAAGTCAAGAACAGTATGAAGTGAAGTATTTTAAGTCCTGAAAGAAAACAACTTCTAACCCAGATTGATGTACTCTACAAAAGTATCTTTCTAAATTATTGGAGAAATAACATACTTCCATGATAAAGAACAACTGAAGAAATTGACCACCAAACCAACCCTAACAAGAGTATAGAAAGATATTCTAGACAGAGATAAAAATAATGACAATTCCAAAAACAACAACAGAAACAAATCAGCAAGCAGGACAAGCAGTTAAACAGAGGGGAAAAGTGGGGAACTAAACAGCAAGAAAATACCATGACACAGATAAGCCAATACATATCAGTTATAACCATCAATGTAAATGGCCTTAATTCACCAATCAAAAGGAACAGACTGGCAGGATGGATCAAGAAACAAGATCCAACAATAGGCTATGTACAAGGAACACATTTAACTCAAAAAGAAATGCATAGGCTGAAAGTCAAAGTATGATCATTCTTTTTTTGAGACAGGGTTTTGATGTGCAGTCCAGGCTTGCT
Source organism: Dinomys branickii (assembly GCA_004027595.1). Taxonomy (NCBI): domain Eukaryota; kingdom Metazoa; phylum Chordata; class Mammalia; order Rodentia; family Dinomyidae; genus Dinomys; species Dinomys branickii. The sequence goes on along the minus strand of PVLD010006374.1, from coordinate 72,078 downwards.
TGGAATTCACTCTGCAGTCCAGGCTGGCCTCGAACTTGCAGGGATCCTCCTTCCTTAGTCTCTGAAGTGCTGGGATTACAGGAGTGCACCACCACACCTGGCTGAAAGTCAAAGTATTGAAAACAATATATATATTTTTTGGTATGAGGAATCAAATTCAGGACCTTGTGCTCACCAGGCAGGTGCTGTGCCACTGAACTATATCTTTGGCCCTGAAAAACAATCTTCCATGCAACAGGAACACAGAAAAAAGCACAGGTAGCTATTCTGTTTACAGACAATATGAACTTCAAACCAAGAATGAGCAAAAGAGATAAAGAAGGTCATTACATATTTCTTAGGGGAAAGCTTCAAGAGGAAAAGATAACAATCATAAATATGTATGCACCAAATAGAGGAGCATCCCAACTATATAAGACAAATATTAGTAGACATGAAAAATCACTTAAGGAATAGCACAATTGTAACAGAAGACTCAATACACCATTGTCACAAGAAGATAGAACAACTTCACAAAAAAGTAGGAGCTCAAATTTTTTCATACTTTTTTTTGTGCAGCACTAAGGATCAGACTCAGGACCTTGCACTTGCCAGGCAGGCACTTGTGCCACTGATCTGTATCCCCAGCAAAAATAGGAAAGAAATATCAGAACTAAACAAAACCTATGAACAAATGGACCTAGTAGATGTTTTCAGAGTGTTCCACACAACATCATAAGAATACACCTTCTTCTCAGCTGCACATGGGACATTCTCTAAAACAAACCATATGATAAGCCACAGCACATGCTTGAGTAAATGCAAGGAATTGAAATTATCCCATGCATACTATCTGACCATAGTGCAATAAAATTTGAAATTAATGGCAAAAGAAATCACAAAACTTCATAAACACAGGGAAATTAAATAACACCCTCCTAAGCAATCAATGTGTCATAGATGAAATAAAGGAAGAAATTAAACAATATCTACAACTAAACAAGAACACAGATACAACATACTAGAACTTATGGGATGCAATGAAAGCAGTCCTAAGAGGGAAATTACAAAAACAGAACAAGCACAAATAAACAACCTAATATTAGAACTCAAACTTCTAGACAAAGAAGAGCAAGACAAACCAAAAGCCCATTCAAGGAAATAAATTATAAAGATCAGAGCAAAACTTAACTGAATGGAAACCAAAAAAAATTACAAAGGATTAATAAACAAAAGAGTTGCTCCTTTGAAAGAATAAATAAAACTGAAAAACCTTTAACCAAGTTTATCAAAAAAGGAAAGACTCAAATTCATGTATCAAGGAATGAAAAGGGTGAAATCACTACAGATCCTATACAAATTCAGAAGATCATCAATACCTACTTTGAAAATCTTTACTCTCATAGCACGGAAAACACAAAACAAATGGACAGATTCCTAGATATGTATGAATTACCAAAGCTGAATAAGAAGTAGAAAAATTATGAATAACCCAATATCAGTTAATGAGACTGATAAAATAATTTAAAACTTACCAACAAAGAAAAGCCCAGGTCTTGATGAATTCACTGCTGAATTCTTCAAAAAATTTGGACAAGATTTAAAACCAATACTCCTTGTCTTGGTTACTTTTCTCTTGTTGCTGGGACAAAATACCCAATGTCCAAAATGAAAGAAGGAAAGGTTTCTTTAGCTTACAGTTTGTGGAGGTCTCAGTCCATACTTGGCTGGCTCAGAGGCACAGTGGCACATGGCAGAGGACAACAGTTCATGGCAGCGGTACACAGCAAAAACAGCAACATCAAAAAGGAGGAATAGCAGCCAGCAGCCTCTTTCTCTCCCTTACATATACAAACTATCCACCCTAGGGTAGAGCTCTCACATCCATAATCCCAGCAAACTATCTGCCCTAGGGTGGGTATAGCTCTCACACCCATAATCCCAGCATTGGATCATGGATCAGTCATGAACTCTAAAAGCCACCCCATAACTGCATGAGGATTTGGGGGGACATGCACACACAAACCATAACACCCTTCAAACTCTTTAACGAAACTAAAAACAAAGCAATACTACCTAAGTCATTCCTGGAGGCAAGTATTACCTAGAAACCAAAACCAGAGAAAGATCCAACCAAGAAAGAGAACTACAGGCCAATTTCCAAAATGAACATAAATGCAAAAAGCCTCAATAAGATACTAGAAAACAGAATGCAGCAAATCATTAAGAAGATTATACACCATGACCAAGTGGGATTCATCACAGGAGGAGCAGGGATGCTTCAACACAGGCTTTGAAAGCGGCCCTATCTTCTAATTGTGATATTTGATCCTTGCATTAGTTGCTTCTGGTTGCCATAATTTCAATATAAATTTTGTTCTCTTAGATTTCTGTTTGGAAGCTTTTCATGGACTAAAGTTCTTGGTTAAACTGGACAATCATGTTTGCGTTATTCTGTTTATCTCAGCTTATTTTTATTAGTATCTTCTATAAGCTCCCTGATTGTTTTGTATATGAACTCAATTATTTGATTGGTTAAGTGTTCTGTGAGCCCACAGAGCACCTCACTGATCTGTTCTAAAATCTCCTTTGTTATCCTTTCAAATAATTTAGCTGTGTATCTTTTGCTTTCCTCCCCTCAAAAACCTATGGGTTGGCTTTCAAGGAGTTAGGTGCTTTGGGAAATATTTTGTTTCCTTATCTTCTATTTCTTTTGTTCTTTCCTTTCTGTCTTGTTCTATGCTTTGGTATGTAGTGATTTACAGTAGAAGACTTTCTTGCTAGTATGATGATCTCTCCAGTTAGTCTGCTTTCCAGTGATGTACTCAGGGTGTAGCTAACTATAGGCCTTTGCCTTTGTCCCGAGATCTCAATACCTCTTCTAATATGTGTATGGGGGTGGGGTGGAATCCAGTGTAATTGGCCAATCACCCAGTTCTCCAGAAATGTACTGAAGTATTGTTAATGTCACGAAGGTATATCAGATATTGGTGTACAAAGGAAACTTAATAAAACCAACTATGTGACCATGACAATATCAAGTAAATCAGCAATAGTTATATCATCCACGACAAAGTGGGTATTGACATACCATAAGAACCAGTAATGTACCACCCTTAACCCTAGAAAAGAAATCTACCATTGTACTATAAACTCTTAGGCCAACCAAATATTGACATATAACAAATATCTGCTAGAATAATAACTATACCTCTGCCAGTGATAAAAATGAAGTCAACAGTAGTAACATAAATTAACTATGTAAAGATGAATAAAGCTTACTGGTTTTACCATTGGTGGTGAACCTACTGCATGCACTTTATTTGCTTTTTTTAAAAAATCAAAAGATGTTAATGTATGAGTTGTTCTTTCTAAACTAAAACTTCAATATTCAGGTTTAATAGCAATCTTGGTACCTTGTGGTAAACAAGTGGGTTTTGGGTTGGGGTTTGGGCACTCATCTCATTAAAGAGTTTAAAGGGTACAGGTGTTAGATCTCCCTGAATTTTTTTTTTTTTTTTTGTACTGGGAATCAAACTCAGGACCTTGCACTTTCCAGTCAGGACTTGTGTCACTGAGCTACATCCCTGGCTGAGTACTCATCTCTGAAAGGTTCACCATCGCTGGGTTATACTGTTAAAGATAGAGCGATTAGAAATGGAGGAATGCAAAAACTGTTTGGAAAATAGAACAAATGGGCATGAAGAGAGAAAAGTGAGACAAACGGTCCCATGTGGATCCTTGTTGAATATGGTGGCTATTTGTAGAATTAGGAAAAGGGAACAGGAAAAAAGCCAGTAAAAAATAGAAGACAAAAATAAAAGGGAGGAAAAAATGAAGTAATACAGGAAGTAAAACTAGGAAAAAAGTAAAAAGGAAAGGAAAGGAGTAAGAAAACAAAAAAAGAAAGTCCAAAAAGGGAGAAAATTTTTCTTCATTTTCTTGGGGAGGTACCAGGAATCAAACTCAGGACCTCACACTCGCCAGGCATGTGCTGCGCCTCTGAGCTACACACTCAGCCCTCTCCGTATTTTTGAATGGCTCGTTTCTTTCTAGGATCCATATTTGAAGTCGAACCCCTATGGCTTGTCAGTTTCTGCGTTGTTCTCACCTTCCAGAGAGCCCTCTGTTCACCCCAGGCTGTGACAATGTCCACAGTGAGACATATCCTTGCTAATGTTGGTGGATAGGGAAGGCAATCAGACCTCACATCTGTGCTGGATGTAGGCAGGAAGGCAGAGGTTCAAGTGCTTCACAGCAGCAGGCATTTGCAGATCCAGTGTTTCTGTGTGTAACTCAGTCTGGGCCTGGCTTCTCTCTGAGGATGGTGGAGTGCATGTCCTTCCTAGCCTAACTTTGAGTTTCTGAGAGGATTTCTTTCTAGCTCACTTCCGGTCCACAGCTGTGTCTAGTGACTGTCTCACATCCAGTCACTGTGGGAAAATAACGCTGGGAGTCCAGAAATAAAGTAGTTTGCAGTTTTTCTGAGTCCAGGTTTAAATAATCAACCCCTTCAGAAAATGGCACCACGTCAAGCCCTTTCTGGTTGTATGGTGCAGGTCCGCATTTGAATCCTCCTCCTTCCATTGTATACTGTCCCGGCCTGCAGGTAGTCAACGAAGGCTCCTAATGAGAGGGGGAGTTGGATTATAGGGAGACAAGAGAGACACGAGAAATGGAGGCAAGACAGGATTCTGATCAAACCTCGTTTATTGAGCGGAAGTTTCGGGCTTATATACAGTGCAGGAGCGGGGATTGACGTCAATAGGTAACCAGGCAACGGAGGGAGGTACAAACATCATACGATATTACATCATTATAGGAAGTTGACCGTATATGGAAGTTGTTACATAAGATGTTATATAACTACAGGAAGTTGACCATATATAGAAGATATTACAT
>PVLD010006374.1:0-67097 GCA_004027595.1 Dinomys branickii | reverse complement strand
GTCTGCAGTCTCCCACAGGATACCATGTGGAAGGGGTCTCCCTAGAGCAAAACCCTGCACTGTTTTTGCAGTTCACAAAGGCCATGGGCTCTGCTGCTTTTTCTCCCAGATCTCCCAGCCCTGGGCATTTACTTTGCTTCTGATGAGCCTAGTTCCCCTCCTCTTGAGCTGGGGAGAGCATCCAAATTGTTTCCTTCTTTTCTCCACATCGTGGGCTGTCTTTCCAACTTTTCTGTAGCTTCTAATTTTTTCTGTCAGTTTCTTCTTGACTTTTGGCAATATGCTGCTCCCCCCACACCTCTTTCTTCAACGAGTTATGTTCTAATGTCTGGATTCCAGATTTCATAGAGGCTAACTCTTGCTACAACTCACCACTTTGCCATTTTCTTTCTCTTCTATGCCTTGTATGATTATGTATGCTTCAGGAGGAAACACATCCTTTAAGTATTAGATACAGAATCTAGCAGCATTCTTCACCCCTAACTTCTCAAAACTATCTTTTTCTAGTCTCCAAAACACTAGTCCTATCTACTGTTTTTGCTTCCTCTCACACTCTTCTTCTTCTCTTACCTTGGCTCCTATCCCTCTCTTTCATCCACACATCTTACAGTCCTCAACTTTCTCCCCCCCCCTCTCTCTCTCACACACACACACATATTCCTGCTCTTTACTCTCACTTCCAGACATTCATTCAATGTCCCCATGTCCATTTTTGTTGATATGGCTTGAAAATTAGCCTAATCCAGACTTCTCTTCTGAGCCCCAGGGTCGTATATGCAAGTGCCGTCGGTACTGCTCTAAGCCCTGTTCTGTATTCCAAACTGAAAAGTCGCTCTGCTCCCCATATTCTTAGTCTTAGCTAAGGTGCCTTCTCTCTCCCTCTTCATTTCTGTCCACATCCAGTATAGCCCCTAAGCTTATCCGTTCTTCTCAGGCACCTCTTTCAACTCAAGCTTTTCTTCTGCAGCTTCTGGACTGACTATTCTTTTCATTCCAACGCCCATTCTCCTCCTGAACAACAGTACTCAATATTTCTTTAAGTAGTGTTCTTATTCTAAAATCCCTACTATGTACTTTTCATCTTCTTCTTCTCCCAACCCCGAACCACCACCGCCCCACACTGAACCCTTGGAATAGTGAACTTCACGCAGCTTCCAGGCCTGCATGCGACAGCTGTATCCTTGGGCCTTTAGAAATAGTCTCACCTAGAAACTTGGAATGCTACTTCCTCTTTTTCTTTACTCTTGGCCTCAGCCCACTACACAGAAGAGATGCTTAGGCATGCGTATGTACACCAGGCATCTGTGTCCCTGTGGGCGTGGGAGTGCGTGCATGTGCACGCAGACACACACACACACACACACACACACACACGCATCCACCCGGAAAGTTCTACTCATGTATAAGTAAGATTGGAATGAGGAACAACCTTGCGACAAAAGGTTTAATCCTCTGTACATTGACATTACTAATTAATGTGCTTTTATCACAGTGAAATATGTGGGTAGGCATGAGGCAGGAAATAGTTAACCGTGTCTGTGCATCAGTAGTCCCTTTCTTGTCATTTTCTCCGTTTACTTTTTAGGGAATCCTCTTAAGCTCCCACAAAATTAAAATGTGCTCGTTTCTACCTCATGTCAGACACTTAATTGCCCAGACATTTGGTTGAATCTATCTCCCAGTTCACTTTCGTGTTACTTTCCCCTGGGAATGGTTGCCTGGTAACCCTGATCCCAGGATAGCCTGCCTAGCAATTATATATTTTTAAATTCTCCAATCATTGTCTCCTGCTGAGTTCTGCTGCAATTTATATTTTATTTATTTCTAAATCTAAAATATGTAGACATACAGAAGTAATTTTTTGTTAGAGTCATATATAGAGTACATTTATAAAAGAACATTTATCAGATGTTTATTGATAGAAGAAAATTTCTGGGTTTATGTTTCATTTCCTGCTAGATAAAAGTGTCCCACTTCCCCACAGGTAACTGTCTTTGTCCGGATGGCTTTATGGGAACCAAATGTATGATACGAACTAATTATGTGTCACAGTGTGTGACTGGGACAGTGCAAAGGGTGAAAAAGATTACTCAGAGATGAGACTTCGTTCAATCACCAGAGCCCAGATGAACTGTCAACCTAGAGTACCCAGTGTTAGGGAAATGACCAGGACTACCACTGAGGTAGAGAGCTCTCAGGCTTTTATTTAGAATATCAGTGGAAGAGAAGCCTCTTAGGGCAAGGACCTGGCTTCAGGCTGGGCAGTTTTCCTGGGGAAAGGCAAAGACAGTGGCCAGACTTAATGTGTTTCACTAATCTAAGTGGGTTGTGGTTTAACCACTCGCTTCTCACAGAGCCTGTGTGCTTTTGCCCTACACTTCAACCATTCATTTCTCAGCCCCACATTTTCTCTTTTTTGTTTTACAGAATCAGGGATGGGGAAGAAAAGAGAAATATGTAGAGATGAGTATTGGGCTTGATCCAGGAAGCTCATCATGGTCTACAGCATGGAGCGTCCAGCAGAACAGCAGGCAAAGGGCCTTGAGGAGTATAAGGAAAAAAAGAACAAAAAAGATAATTCCAATAGTAATAAGAATCCAAATGTGAAGACTGTAGGCAGAAAGCCAAGTTGGGGGGGTCGAGCCCATAGTGCCATAAAGGTGATTTAAGGTGATACTGTGAGCTTCCCTTTGTGATGTATGAAATTGAGCCTGAAGTCAGCTCTGGGGATTAGTAGTATCTCCATCCAGATTGGCATGAAAGACACCATGGGGAAGGTGTTGGACTTCCTCTTAGGACTCCGAATGGCTACATGGGATAGAACAGTAACTGGCATCACAACTAAGTTGACTATGTGTCCAAAGGGGTTGTTGGTGCTTGTTGAGGCAGCCAAATGTTGCCTGAAGGGCATGAAAGTCACTATAAGATTTCTTTATCAATGTTGGTCCGAGTACCACAATATGAATAATGTTTAATTGAGAGATATTAAAAATTATTTATCACATCTGTTATCACAGCACTCGGGAGGCTGAGGCATGAGGATTGTTGTGAGTTCAAAACCAGCCTGGGCTACAAAGTGAGCTCAAGGCCACCCTGAACTGCTTAGTGAGACCCTGTCTCAAAAAAAATTTAAAAATTATTTATGTACCTTTGGGGCTGGAAAGGAATACAATAACCCCTGTTGGTGGTATTGGTGACTGTGTATGATGGAAATTTTTCTGCCATGAAATAAAAACATGAGCCCAATAAGCCATGTCACTTATTTGAGGTGCAGATCAGCAAGCTCCAAAAGATAAGGGTCCTTTTTAAAAACCTTTATAATTTTGGAGTTGTAAGTGATTGACATGATAATTGTCAGAAACTGGTTTTCAGAAGTAAAGGGAATTCTTGTGCTTTGCAGCAGTATCTGTTTAGCTTGCATAGTGAGTTTCTTTCCCTTTTCTTTTCTTTTCTTTCTTTCTTTTTTTTTTTTTCTTTTGTCTTTTTGAGACAAGGTTTCACCATGCAGTTCAGTCTGGGCTTGAAATCATTTTGTAGCCCAGGCTGGTATCAAACTCCAGTGATTCTCCTGCTTCAGCCTCCCAACTGCTGGGATTACAAGCAGGTGCCACCATGTACAGCTGAATCATAATTTTAAAAATCTTAAGTCTCATTAAGTTAAATTAAATTCTTTCCACCATATTCCCCCTTTTTTGTTTTAATAATTGGGTTTTGAGCAGCACAGAGTCTCACTCTATCTTGGCTTGCTCCTGGGGTTGTAAAGAATTCTACTGATGTGTTTAACATGCCAGAGTTGGAGGAATGTTTGTAGGGAACTGAGAGTGTAGGCAGGGCTATTATCTTTTAATCTGTGAGGGTAAACCCATTGCAGAAAAACATGAGAGTGGATGATGTTTATTATATTTTACAGACAAGGGTTTGTAAATGTGTGTACACATATAAAAGGGAGTCTCGTCATTTTCTTTACCAACAAGGGCAGTTTCAATCACTTGCCTCCAAACATAGTCTCCATAGCGTAGGCTGAATCAGTGACAATATTGAGAGGTTATCAGTCATGGCTGTCTTAGAAGTTGAATTCTTTGCCAGGCATGATAGCACATGCCTATAATCCCAGCACCCTGGAGGCTGCAGTAGGAGGATCCCCATGAGCTCAAGGCCAGCCTGGGCTACAGAGTGAGACACTGCCTCAAAAAAAAACAAAAAAAGAGAAGTTGAATTCCTATAAAATGTTAACAGATAACAATTATAAAGCTTTGTAGAGAAGACCTGAGGTCAAGGGAAATAATAACATTTTAGCACAACAGTCATGATGACATCATTATAGCTTTCAAAGGAACAACCTGGGCTTAATCAAGCAAAGAGCAAACACACTTTTTTCTATAAATTGCATCCTCCATACACTAGATAGATAGATAGATAGATAGATATGACTTTCTCATTTTGCTGTTACCTTTGTTTGCTACATTGACAGGGCAAATCTTATCATATAAATCCTCTCAAAAAATATCTGTATACATACAGCTTTCTTTATTTTCTTCTCTATTCTACTTATAATCTTTTTATAACAAACCTTACAGCTGCTTGGAATTCAAAAAGCCCTTCTCCTCTCTTTTCTTCCCCCCTCCCCTCCCCCCCCCCCCGCTTCCATCTCAGATTGTTACATTTTTAAATTTGGTTGGGTGCCAGCAAATCTGTAAACAGCCTTGAAAAAGTACCTTATCTTTACTGAAACAGCAAAAGAGTGAATTAACGCTACAATTGTAACCTAAGATTTTCAATACATAAGAAATATTTTAAGCGTATTAACTGAACAAAAATGCCAGCTAAAATTGGAAGCCAAAAGTAAATTTATCAATTAGCTAAGATTTGTAACAATAGGTTCTTGTTATGACTCTAGGTTGGCTCCCATACCAGAACATGAACATTTTAAAATTCACTCCCTGTTTTTATTGAGGTGTGGGATATTGAGTCCCCTGAGCATTTCTTGAAATAAGGTTCCCCTCGTTAAGAAATTTGGAAGTCACTGATTGGTCTAGTGATATTCTTTTTTATATTCAGGACATTTTTGTTTTGATTTGGACTTTTTACCCTGCTTATTATTTTTACAATCTTTTTGAAGATGTCCCACCTTTCCATAATTATAATATTTTTAAGGCTGCAAGGCAGCAGCAAGTGTTTGTGCCTCATGAATCTTAGTTTCTACATTTTGGCAAAGTTAATAATTTCAGCAACATTTAAATTCTTTTCCTTTCAGGGGAGCCAAGACTCTGTGACAATCAACATTGGCATGTTCATATGCTAGTGGAAGGGGTAAAACGTTTCTCATTTGGGAGTTGACTACCTGGCAGGAGATCACTTTTTGCAAGCGGTTAATAAAATGCACATGAGCTGCATGCAGACCCTCCCTAAACCATTAGGAGCGAAGGAGCTTCGAGGAGCTCTGGTTTCTGAAATGTGTGTCCATGTCTTAGGGGATGCACAAGTGGCTTGAGGAAACCTTGGGATTCATCTGGGATTGAACCTGGGGCTCAGCATAGTGGCCGTTCCTCACAAGCATACCAATTCCAGTAGGAATTCCTGGATTTAGATTAATGAGGGACTGGGTAGTGGCTGCTGACTGGTATTATTGAGGCCACAGAGCAAATGGAGCAGCAGTAAGCACTGCTTTCGTGCAAACTCTCCAGTCCGATGGCTCATCCCATAGTTACGACCTATTGACTCTACAATTTCTATTATGAGTGGGCTCTGTAGACTGCTATCAGAAATACTCTTTTTTTTAATTCTTTGCAGCAGAAGGCAAATGTTTATGTAAGGGTCCCTGATTTCTAGGACAGACATGCATTTTTAAATTTTTCTCCTTATCCTCTTTTAAGCACTTTTTATGGTGGACTTAAAGTCTGAAGAGGGCAGAAGTTCAACTGGAAGTGGAGGAGGTAGAGAAGGGTCTTTGGAAGGAACTGGGGTGACCGGGAGGCAGCTTTTCAATGGAGCCTCCTTTCTGTGAATGGATCCAGTGGTGATCCTGCCAGGTAGCAAGGCGCACAACTTTTAGGGGACCTAAAGGTCGTCTTAATTTTTGTCCCATATGTTCCCAGTCCTTTATCTTTAGACTTCCTTCCAGCAAGAACCAAGGGCATTGCTCACAGTTACAATTAAGAGTTCACTGTAATCCCAGCACCCCTGCATCGCTGCAAGTTTGAGACCAGCCTGCGCTACAAAGTGAGCTCAAGGCCAGCCTGAACTGCATAATGAGATTCTGTCTCAAAAAGACAAAAAAAGAAAAAAAAAGAGTTCGATAAATTGAGATTTAGAAACTACACTTAGGTGTTTTTAAGAGACATTGGATGTGTTGTTTAAATTACTTTTCCTCTTTAGATAAAGTATTAGTGATACTTTCTACAAGGGCCAATTATCAAGGACTCCTGCAGTGAGTCCCTCACGTCCTGCCAAGTGTTATGGAGCAAGGCAGGAAGAAAGAGCAAGAGACCAAATAGGGGCACAGCAGGGGTCTGGAATGGCCAGTTGTTCATGGGGAACAAAAGGCCAGGAGGCACCCGGATCCTTGGTATTTGTCCATTAAAGGCTAAGAGTGAAGGACAGTGGGTGAAATGCAGGGGGTGCCTCTGGGAACAGTAAGGGTGGCTACAGTGGAATTGTAAGACGAACAAAGCGTTTTTGCAAGGAGAAGGATGAGATGGGGGCAGTAAAGAAACTATAGTTTCCCCACGTGCCTTATTATCTTCTGCAGGTCTTATCTTGTCCTGTGAGCACCACAGCAGTCATTAGTCCTAGGCCTTCCAGCTGTGACCAGAAAAGAGCAGAGGGTTTCTGTGTTCCAATCTGACTCAAAGGGCTGGAGAAGGACAAGCATGGACGTCCCTTATGCTCAATCTATAATCCATAGTCCTCATCAATAAATTTTGATCCACACTGTAGGCAAAGCAGAAGAAATGAAAGTAAAAGACCAAAAAGAAAAAGAAATGAATTTTTCCCACCTAGCAATTGGGCAGCTAAGAGATTCCTGGGTTGAAAAGACTTAGGCTGCTACCTTGCTGAGACATGCCAGGCTATTCCATGGCCATCTTTGTTCCCTTACCAGGATGAAGACTTGCACACACCCTTGTTCCTTCGCCGGGCTTTAGGATGTTGGCCCTCACACTGATCTGCAGCAGCAGGTTTTTCCTCACATGGGGGACCACTTGCCACAGTGTGTTACTAGGACAGCGCAAAGGGTCAAAAAAATTACTCAGAGAATCATTCACCAGAGCCCAGATGAACTGTCAACCTAGAGTACCCAGTGTTAGGGAAATGACCAGGACTATCCCTGAGGCTCTCAGGCTTTTATTTAGAATATCAATGGAAGAGAAGCCCCTTAGGGCAAGGACCTGGCTTCAGGCTGGGCAGTTTTCCTGGGAAAAGGCAAAGACAATGGCCAGACATAACGTGTTTCACTAATCTAAGCGGGTTGTGGTTTAACCACTCGCTCCTCACAGAGCCTGTATGCTTTTGCCCGCACAGTTTAACAGTTCACTTCTGAGCCATGTTCCCCACAATTCTGTATTTTTCTGTGGCTGTCAAAGGTACATCCATTTTCCTGCAAATGACTCAAATTTATCTTCCTTTATGGCAGAGTAGTACTGTATTGTGTGTAAACACCACATTTTCTTTATTCATCCATCTGTTAGTGGGCATGTAGTCCACTTCCAAGATTTAGCTATTATTAATTGTGCCACTATAAATATGGGTATGCATCTATCACTGTAACATAATGTCTTTAACTCTTTTGGGAAGATAGTGTCATGGATTGGGGTTTTTGCAAGGGGGAACAATATAATACAGGACAATATCATATAAGATTATTTATAAAAAGAGTCATACACAGAAAGAGAGTGCAGGAAATCTGTCTACACACTAAAGACCAAAAAATCCAGCTGAAGGCCTGGATCCCACGAGAATGTCCTGCATGAATCCAGCTGAGCACCTAGAACCCATAACAGTGCCTTCCACAAGTCCAACTGGAGGCCCAGAGCCCCCGACAATGTGTCATGCAGGTGCATTTCACAGATCTGCACCTAAAGGCCTAAAGATCAGTGCTGGAAGCTAGAAAGTCTGCGTCAGTAGGACGAAGGATCTGTGCTAGCAGGCTGAGGGATCTGCACTGGAGCTAGGAAGCAATTCTCAAAGTAAGAACCAGAGCTCCCCTGAAAAGTACCACAGCCATCTTCAGCAACAGTCAGGTCCTGAGCTCCTCCAAAGTTCAGGACAGCCAAGTTCCCATCAGGAAAACCAATGTGACAAGCTTCTCCAGGAGACTAAGCAGTGCACCACCTTCCCCTGCGGAGCCAGGAAGCGATGTTCAAAGTGAGGCCCAGAGCTCCCCCAAAGTGAACCATAGCCATTTTCAAGGACAACGAGGTCCTGCGCTATTCCTCTGATTAGAACAGTCAAGCTCATCAGGAAAGGCAGCACAGTGAGGTCCTCCAGGAGAACAAACAGCTCCCCGCAGCCTCTCTTCTCCTTCTCCGGTCCTGCCTCTTATGCTGCTGGCAGCAATCCTCAGGCGGGCCTCCCGCACCCAGCACCGCGCTTACCCATTTCAACTGGGCATCATAAGTTGACCACCAGTTGTCAGTCCACCACAGATACCTAGAATAGGAATTGCTGGGTCACTTGGAATTCCTAATTTCAATTATTTTTTTTGGAATTTCCATATTTATTTCCATAGTGGTTGATATAAAGAACTCAAAAAAAAAAAATTAGACCTTCCAAAATAAAAGACCCAATCAAAAAATGAGCCAGCAAAATGAATAGACACTTCATAGAAGAAATATACTGGCCAAGAAATCCATAAAGATGTGCTAAACATTGCTGGCCATTAGAGAAACGCAAATTAAAACAACACTGAGATTCCATCTTAGCCTGAAAAGAACAGCCAATATCAAGTAATCCAACAGTAACGAATGCTGGACAGGCCACAGGAGGCAAGGACAAAGAAACCCTTCCACACTGTTGGTAGGAATGTGAATTTGTATTTTTAGATGAATAAGATACTTTGTACACATCTCTACACTCAAAGATGAAGCTAACCCTAAATTAATTTTTCCTTTTACGGGAAAAGCAAACACACATGGGGCTTCTCAGATCTCAAAACCAAGATTAGAGACCACAAAGGTATCTGTGGTGTTTTAATGTAGAACGAAATAAATTTGATGCTGATACATGGTTAGAGTTGAAATCGGCCAAATTTGAGATCAGAACGAGTAAGTACAAAGTGGTATTAAAAATCAGCCTCGAGTGACCATGTCACATCGTCCAGTGGCAGCAGCGTGGAGGATAAAGAGATTATCTGGAGATGAGACTTGGTACAAACACCAAGAGGCCCGGAAGGGCTGTCCCGAGGAGATCACCCAGCTTTAGGGTCTCTCTGCGGAACAGTCCTGAACTGGGGACTCCGACTTCTACCGCAAGGGGAGTCAAGGAACAAGGAGGTCTGCTATGTGACATTTTTTTGATTAACCTAAGCAATTTGTTGGGCAGAGTGGGAGGGAAGGACAAAAGCCAAGCCTAGCATGCTTTTCTAATCTAAATTTTTTTTTTGTTTGGTAACCAGAATGTACTCAGGACTTTGTGCTTGCCAGGCAGGTACTTGTGCCCCTGAGCTATATCCTCGGCTGCTTTTCTAATCTACACCCCTGCTGTGTTTAGCCTATAATATTTTTTTACTTTATTGAAAAAAGGTACAACAATTTCATGACAAAATAATAGGAGAATGACAATAGTTAATACATTGCATAGTGTCATCTTCAAAGTACTTACTCAGAGTACAAGATAGGGGCATAAAAAATTCTCCAGTCGATATTAGCATGAATCTCGGTGTGCTGCTGCCGGCGACACCCGGGCCGCAGCGCGGGCTGCGGGGCGAGGTGGCGGCCCGGGGGCAGCGGCCCCGCCCGCGTGTGCACCCCTGCCCGGCTGCACCTGCCTCGCTATGCGCGCAGAGTTGGTGGGCCGGCTGGGACTGCAGGATGTCCACGAGCTCGTGGCCACGAAAAAGAAGGGAGACGGCGTCCTGGATAGTCCGGACTCGGCCCCCAACGCCATCGAGCCCCAGCCACTGAGGGGGACAGCGGAGATGACAGCCGGGAACGCTCTCCGCCCCTGCCCCCCGGCGCGCTGGAGCCCAACGCGGCGGTGACCTCCGCGGCCCCGAAGAATCCAGCATCTCTCCCCACTGCCCTGGCTGCCGGCTGCTCGCCGTCGAGGCTCTGTCCTGTCCTTTGGAGGAGTGGAGTTTGACCCCTTACCGCCGAAGGAAGTAACGTACACTTCCTCAGTCGAGAACTGATGCATAGTGAAGCCACTTCATCTATGATATGCAGCTGCCCCTGGGCCTGGCAGTGGCCCCCTGCAGCCAGACGGTCAGCTGCATCCCCAACAGCGCGTGGTGCAACCACAAGGCTGAAATGCGCTCTGAGCCCCGCCACGGACACGCGCGCTTCCTCTGCACCACCATCGTCTACCCCAAGTACCCCAAGACCGTCTACACCACCACCCTGGATTACAACTGCCACAAGAAGCTGAGGAGCTTTCTGTCCAGCGTGGAGCTTGAGGCCACCGAGATCCCGGGCAGTGACCGCCTCGCGGATGAATGTTGACCGGAGCGGGCTGTTTGGGGTTGGACCAGCTGTTGGCGCTCTGTCCTGGCCCCAGACCACCCACGTAGGCTTTGCGTGTCATTCCAGCCCCGGAGGAGTCTAACCTGGAGTTACTCTGAGCCCGGTTTGCACAGGAAGAAGAAGAAAAACAAAGTCACCGCGTCTTATAATTGTTGAGATACTTGGTTTTGTTTTTAAATTTTCAAATTGCCTTCGAAAGGAGTATGTTTCCTGGTTTGCCGCTGCAGTTTCCCCGAAGTCTCCGTACGATGAGAAAATAAAAAGAGGACCACAGCAAGAAGAGAATGACAACACACGGGGCCAGGGCGGAGCGCGGAGGCGCGCGTGAAGAGCAGGTGGGAGAGTCCCGCGGGCGAAAGTGGGCTGTAGGGCGGTTCAGCCCCAGAAGTCCTCACGGCTGCAAGAGCGGAGCTCATCCAGGAAATTGTGAAACCCGCGTGTGTTCAATCTGTGGAGCAGAGCTCCATTCCATTATTTCTGCTTCATTTGTGCTTCCTGTTCACTAAAACTCTTGGAATTCTCTAGATCTTTTTCATGATATCAAAAAACCCCGAACCACAACATTAGATGCCTTTGGGAAAAAGAAAAAAGCTCCCCGTGTTGCTGCCTACTTCGAGGGCCAGGTGGAGCGAAGGCCTGGGGTGGGGGCAGCGGCTTCCCTCCCTCCGATCCCCACGGGTGGGGTCCGGACCGCTGGCTCTGGCGCCCCCCTTGCACACCTGGCATCTGGTAGCGTCTCTAGGCTTGTGCAACTCTCTCGATAGATATTTTGGGGTTTCAGAATACTTTCCAGGTTTTTTCACAAGGCAGAATGTAGCAGAGGGCTCGTCTGGAAGAAATGGCATTTTAAAAGAAGGCTTCGGGAAAATACTTTCTAGGGCTCTTATCAGGGAGGTTCCCACTCTGCACGGCCACGCCTCAGACCCGCTGCTGGTGGGAAGAGGTCGCTGTAGATGCTTCTGGTGCTCCAGCCATTGTGATTAAGCATCTGGATGGACTTGTTTTTAGGACTTTGGTGGTGTTGAAGTTGTGGAAGGGTTGGGTCTGATCCAACAGTCCAAAAAGCAAGGATTCTTCTCCCCTACCCCAACCCCAGGTTAAGCTGAGTGTAGAATAGGGAAGTGTGGCAGGCTTCAGCCACCACAACCTGGCCACTACAACAGTGGCAGCCATGTCTTTTCTGCCACTGTATCCAGGCAAATGGCCATTGTGGAGCTGGATGTGAACTGAAGATGTTCCTGAGGCCACTGTGAGCGCAGCCTAATGGGTCGGGGCAGCAGGAGAGACGTTGCTGCTGGGCAGGTGTGGACCAGGCTGCTCCCAGCTCACCACCCCAGCCCCGGCCCTTACGTCTTAGCACCTCCTGCCAGGCCCTGTGGTGCCTGAGGGGCGAAAGTGGCAGATGGACTTTTTCTAATACTGGAAAGAACAAACCGTACATATTTCCTTTGAATACATCCAAATTGTGTCAAGTGATCCTGGGTTACAGAAGGTTGTACATCCAACCTCTTACTTTATCTGCACGTTTCTGTAGATGGTTCCATCTGTCCTGAAATCAGAATTGAAACCTCTCTGGGTCCCCTGGAGCCATAACAGGGGCTTGTGTTACAATGAGAGCAGGTGCGACCCTAATCACTCTCCTGCAGGGTTACTGGGGGTCTGGAGAACCACATTGTCTGGTGTCCCCTGCAGACAACAGTGCTGTGTTCCTAATGGACAGGACGCATCTCTTTCAGTGGTTTGCCAAGGTGCAGCTCAGCAGGCACCCAGCATGGGGGACACCCTGGGACCCTGTCATCTCCTGGGTCATGGACAGAGTGACATGTGCTGACTGCCTTTGGAAGAGCCAATTGCACAGAGTATATTAGTAAAAGTGGATGTTTCTATTTGATTTCCTAACGCTGTCATTAAGCGGTAAGTGTCATTTCTAAATACATTAGAATTCCAGAGGCGTTGCTCTGCCCCAGTGGAGTGGAGCACTTGGGTGAGCTCAGAACACCCCTTCGGGCAGCGCGGCCAGGGGGAGAATGTGCTCTTGGAGCCCGGCAGCCTTTGAGGTGTCCTTGGGAGTTTTGGGGTTGATACTTTATTCTACTTTGAATTTTTGTCCTAGAAGAATTATGTTAAAATTCAGGCAAATCATTCTAAGTGTGGAAAAATCCTGAACTCTTACCGGTAAAGAAAATAGAAGTAGATGATGGCGAATGTGTCATGCAAATGGAAAAGCAGGTTTTACTCTGTTAAGTTATTCACAAGGGAAGCAGCCATGGTTCTTTCTGACCCTCTCTTTTTCTCCAAACCTGCTTGGCTGAAAGTTGCAGAAATGAGAGCTGTGGCGATGCCATGGGACGTGCCAGTGAGAATTGGATGTTGTCAGGCGATAGCGAGCTCACGCTAGTTTACAGGGTGGAAGTGGAGAATTTGAAAACTCACCGATCCAAAACAAACATTCCCATGTATGCATGAGAAATACAGCTTATTTGTTAATCAAAACTCTTTTTCTCCCTCTTGGTCTCTTAAATTATGCCTTTCATGTAATAAGGATAATTTGTATTTTCAGAAAAAAACTGTTTCCTTTCAAATCATGGACTTTTACAAAGACTTAGTTTGAATGAAAATCTTTTCCTTTGACATTTTTCTTCTTTCTAACCTTAGGAAATCCAAAAAAGTATTGGACAAAACTTTTAAATTTGTTTTTGACCTCCGTCCATTTCCATTTTCCTTTGTGACTTCTCCATTTAACCAAAAATTATCTAAAAAAAAATAGCATGAATCTTCCTTTTCAATAAACTAAGACACACTTTGTGTTTAAGACCTGTGTGACTTTTGTCTTGTAAATCCTTTTTTAATCTTTAACCATATATTTTAGGACCTACATGCTTTTTGCCTTATAGAGGCCTTCATGACAAATCATTGATTTTTCTGGCCTAGTCCCCTACACTGATAAATTCAGTAAAACTACCTTTCACCACGTAGACATAGCAAACATAAGTAGAAAGATTTTACAAAGATAAAGTCTCTAAATTATTTGGTGATATTCATGCTGCTTGTTTTCATTTTTTAATTTTATTTTATTCTATTTTATTTTGCCTTTTTGAGACAAGGTCTCACTATGTAGTTCAGGCTGGCCTTGAGCTCACTTTGTAGTCCAGGCTGGTCTGGAACTCTCAAGGATCCTCCTGCCTCAGCCTCCCAAGTGCTGGGATTACAGGTGTGCGCCACTACGCCTGGCTCCATGCTGATCGTTTTTAAAGCAAAGAACTACTTGACTAGATAAGCTTTGGCTGTGTTTTTGCTTGTTTGGTTGGTCGTTTAGTACTGCAGCTTGAACCCACAGCTTTCACATTGAGTTACATCCCAACTTCTTCTTTGTTTTTTTTAAGATAGGTTCTTGCTCAGTCAGTAAGTTGCTGAGGCTAGCTAGAGCTAGCAATCCTTCTGTCTCAACCTCCTAGAGTGCTTAGAAGTACAGACATAAGCCACCACACTCAACTTAATAGTTCTTGATAGAATCGCACACATGAGGATCACTGCCATGTAGCAGTTCAGAAAACCTTGTTCAACCATGCAACATGAGATGTAGCTATGGTAGATAGCAAGGAATAAACTGCTAGGTATGGTGCTACACGCCTGTAATCCCAGCACTCAGGAGGCTGAGGCAAGAGACTGCCCTGAGTTCAAGGCCACCCTGGACTCCATAGTGAGTTTAAGGCAAGCTTTGACTACAGAGCAAGACCCTGTCTCACATACACACACAAAAAAGATTAGACAAACAAGATGGTAATGCCATTGCACTGGTCATTTATTTCACCCAAGTGAGTATGATTCTAGGCATAAAAGCCAATTAAGCTAAAATATAACAACGTTAAATTACAACTGGATTGAGAAATAATGTCAACAAAAATAGAAATAGTAGTTGAGATATACATGTTATATCTTTATGATATTGCAGATATAGTCCTAAGCACTGTAGAAAGATTGTTGTGTTTAACCATCCCAACTACCCGATGAGGAAGTTAGTGTTAAACTGTCATGTTACATTTGAGGAAAAAGGCCTGGGGAATTTAAGTCACTCAAGCTTACAAATGTGATCAGCAGCACATTCTCTGGAAACCCTTACTCTTTCCCATTTGGCTTTTCTGCCCTGAACACAGAACACAACTGAAGTTCAAACTAAGTATCCAAAGCTTGGTGTGATTTTCCAGATAGAGGAAAAAGAATGGGCATGTTGCTTTGTCTGAGAGCACAGCTAGTACAGTGCCAGAACTGGGAGGGGTTTTGTCCCAAGAGGAGCAGGTGTGTTGTACCTTGAGCACACAGTGTGACAATGTGATGGCGTTGGTGGGTGAGACTTAAGGAGGTACATTGGCCTAGTTGGTTATGGATCTTATTTACTTAAAAATCTTGACCTGAGCCAGGAGGCACTGGCTAGTCAATGGAGCCTGTAGTGGAGAATATCCAAAGCGATAGTTCCCAGCAATCCAGATAAGAAGTGATAGTAGATCAAACTAAGCCAGTGACTATCAAAGTAGTAATTTTTATTATTGCTTGGAAGAATAAAAGGAATTTACTCCCTTTCTCCTTCAGGCTCATAGGTCTTCAGGTGCCTAGACTGGCTGTTGTGTATGTGCAAACATGGTAAGTGGCAGCAAAGGAATTTTGCCCCAAATTTTTCACATATAAGTATTTCACACTCTGGGTCATTCTTTAACAATCCAGTGAAGATTCATCACTTATGCCAGGCATGGTGGTTCACACCTGTAATTACAGCACTTGAGAGGCTGAGGCATTAAGATCGTTGGGAGTTCAAGACCAGCCTATGCTACAAAGTGAGCTCAAGGCCAGCCTGAACTGCACAGTGAGACCCTGTCTCAAAAGACAAAAAAAAAAAAAAATCACCATTTGTGATTTTAGAGGAAAGATTAACTGTAGGGCTGGGGATATAGCTCAGCTGCCCAGCGCCTGCCTATAGGTGCAAGGTCCTGAGTTCAATTCCTGGTACCACACACCCCCAAAAAATAATTAAAAAGAAAATAATTGTAAATTTCATTAAGGTTTCTGAATGCAAAAGTGTCATGTCTTCCAAGAAAATAATTAAATCACCATGGAACAAAGCCTCATCTGTGTAGCTTAAAGCTATGAAGTGGGTCATTCCTTAGTGTCCCAAATTTAGTCAACATGTTGCTAATTCAAAATCACACTCCAGCTGGCCAGAGCTAGCACATCAATTTGTATGCCAAGGAAAAAATATTTGTTTTGTTTTAGAGCTTCCAATATGGTATCAAATGCAATCCTATATGCATCTGGATTTCCTGTTCTTTTCCTTGAAATATTGAAATCTTCCTTGAATGAAAAGAAAAGGTAGAATATATGGTCTAAATATTAAAGTGCTCATTTCAAGATCTCAGAGCACTAGAGAGGTGGCTGGGAGAGAATGTTCTTATTCCTGATAATAGCAAGCGAGTTCATCAAGAACGGCATTCACAAGAGACCAAAAGGGCAGGAACAAACACAGCAAGCGTCTCTAATCAGTAGCCAGAGAAGTTGTCTTCCCCAACCTGGGTCTCACCTTCAGTTTAAGTACATCTTAGGCTTCCATAGTAATGATTACCTCATTTTTGGGAATCTTACAAGAATGCACAAAGTTTACCTTTTCAGGAGCTGTTGGACAGCCAGATTCCAATGAGCCTTACAGCTCAACTTTTAGCCTACTTCCCAAACTGTCCTGTTTATTCTATTCCCATTTTATGACTTTGTTCTCCTTTAAATGGGTGATAACTAACCAAGGGGAAGGAGTGAAGAGTGGGGGTCAATTACAGCCTCCAAAGAGTCATAGGCAGCCTGCAGGGAGACACTGGTGGCCTATGAGGGGACCCCAGGGACCTTGACAGCAAGCTCAGCAGCTTGTGGGGGGAAGGGGGTTCCCAGCAGGCTACATGAAAATCCTGAGGACCTGAACCAGGCTCCAGGTGCATGGCAACGGGGCGGAGCCTGGTGGACTCAACTGGGCCCCCAGGCATGCTGCAGTGGGGTGGAGCCTGGCAGTACACCAAGGCAGCACTATGGGTTCAACTGGCCTCCTGGCACACCACATCAGGGCAGAATCTGGCAGTGCACAAGGCCAACTCCGCAGACTCTACTGGACCCTGAGGGCCTTATTAACAAAGGTTCCTGTGTTACATAGTTATCTTCATATTTGTTACTCAGCTATACAAATAAAGGTATGTATTATTAATCAAACAATTTTCTCCTCCCTCATCTCAGTTGTTCTCCCACCCAATCAGTCATCTTTCCTCTTACAATAACTGTACTTTTTGGTTTTATTCATTCCCTCAGGCTCTCACATGGGGAAGACACATGGCTGCTTCAAATTATGCTACGACAAACATGGGTGCATACAAATTACTATGGCACTAGGTGGAGTGCTAATCATAGTGTGCCCGGGTCCCTATCGATGTACGGTCATCAAGGTTAGGTCCTTTTCCACCTAGTGCTGTCCCCTCCCACCTAGAGGACCAGGTCTGCACCCTACTTCCAGGTCTTCACCTCCTCCCACCTCTCACTCACTCTCCAGTGCTGGTCACTGGGCTCACTTACGATGCTGGGCACAAGTGATGTGAGATCTCCCCTACCCGTGCTCACTGAGGTACTCCAGGGTGTGCACTAAGTTTAGTTATTAGTTCTAGGAGACAATTGGAGGAGTTTCTCGGGTCTTCTGCATAGAGTATATTGTCATCTCTCAAACTCCAGGACTGCTGCTGTTTGTAAAATCTGTCATTATAGGTTCACACAAGGTTCACATACGCAAGTGGTATGAAGCCCCTCTCGGTGCTCATATTAGTAGTTTAGAGTGGGTCCTGAAGCCTGTGGATTCAGCCCATTGCTGCTGGGAACACATGTTGGGCATGAGAGGCACCAAGTCTCAAGGTGCTCACAGAGGGAGCTCAGGGTGGGAGCTGGAGCCCGGTACCTCAGCTCGTGCTTCCTGCTTGGTGTTGCAGTGAGAAGGGCGCGGGGACATCTGGCCCTCCTCCATCTGCACCTCACTCTTACTGTTGTGCCCCAGTTCCCTTTGTTCATTGGCTGGGTCCCCAAGTATTGCTGTGGCCCTGGGGTCACTGCCACTGCTCTCTGATGCTGTCTACTGGTAGTTGCCCTCACAATGGAGAGGCAGGAGGCCACAGCCTGAGGGCAGGCGCAGAGCTGGGTGTGATGGGCTGTGTACTGGTTACTTTGTCTCCACCTTGCCTCAGGGCACTCATTAGACCAGGTCCTAGCAGAGCGGGCGTTCTGCTTTAGTGGCTGTTGTATCTTTTCTTTGTCAACCTGGGTTCGACAACACCTCCCAATTGTCTCTGCTTCTTTTCCGGGATGTGCTTTCTCTGCTCCAGTTTTGGCCCAGTTCTCAGAGTTCCCCTCTCCACTAGCCAGGTCAGGAGGCTCCTGCAAGCACGGGTTTCTGAAGCTGAAGCTGCGAGTGTAGGAAGGAGGGCGCAGGCTGAGGGTGTGTACGGAGTGTGACTCCCTCTTTCTCCTCCTCCTCTTCCTTTAACTGTTCCATGGTGACCACTCGAGCTTTCCCTGAGGGAAGGATCTTGTTTGGTCTTTCTGAGGGTTTCAATTCTCATTTCAAATCCTTCCTGGGACCGGGGGACCCACTTCTCTCCTTCTTGTCTTTCTCATGTTGCTATATTCCAGTGTCTGGATGGTAATCCTCCAAGAGGATCTTTCTCTGCTGCTTACCTGGTTGTCATCTTCCCAGAAATCCCAGGTCATCTCTCAGGAATCCCTGAATTGTGTCCCCAAATTTCCATTCTCATTACCTCTCAGATTATTGCAATAGGCTCCTGGTTACTACCCCTGCATCTGGTTTATCTTTCCCGCATTGGAACATTTGTTAAGCACTAAGAGATTAAGAATTGGAGCTTCTGGCATAGGATATAGCTCAGCGGCACAAGTGCCTGCCCAGAAAGTGCAAGGTCCTGAGTTCAATTCCTAGTACCAAAAGAAAAAGAAAGAAAAATAGGTTAGCTTTACAAGCAACTTGAACTCTTTCATAAGAAAACTATTTTTTTTTTCTTGCAGTACTGGGGATCAAACTCAGGACCCTGCACTTGCTAGGCAGGTGCTTATTCCACTGAGCTATATCCCCACCCCAAGAAAACTATTTTTCAAGTTTCATGACTTTATAGTCTGTCTTGAAATTCTTTGCCTGCTACTGATAAAGGTCTGTGTTTTATAGCTGGTTAATATGTTGAATAAAAATAGTATTATGAAGGTTCATCTTTAGCCAGGATTAATACATATAGGTCACAAATAATTTTAATAATATTGGTGGGCTTTTTTGGTACCAGGAATCAAACTCAGGACCTTGCACTTTCCAAGCAGGTGTTTGTGCCACTGAGCTATACCCCCAGGCCCACAAATAGTTTCAAATTTTGTTTTAAATAGTCTTGCTTGGAGACAAGTTAACAGTCCCACTATCATTTGTTGATTCTTAGTGTTATTTCTTGTGCAGTCGAGTTCTGTTCAGAGAATCCTTACCTCTGCCTATGTCTTCAAGAGTTTTACATGTTTTATTTTCCAGTAGACAAAATGTTTGTTTTAATAATTAGGAATTGATACATTTTTATTTTAGTTAAGTACATAATGAGAGATAAGGGTCTAGATTCAGTCTTCTGCATATGGATACCCAATTTTCCCAATACCATTTGTTAAAGAGGCAATCTTTCCTATAGCATATGTTTTTGGCCTCTTGTTAAAGATTTGATAACTTTATGTTATCAAATGTCCCTGGGGTTGTTCCACACCCTCTGTTCTGTTCCACTGAGCCACTCATCTCCTTTTGTGCGAGTGCCATAAGAGTTTTGGAATTGCCTTCTATGTTTCTGTGAGGCATGCTGTTGGTGTTTTGATTGGCGTTGTGGTAAATGTATTTGTCCCTTTTGTGGAACAGGGCCATTTTAACAGTGTTTGTTCTGACTATTCAGCAACAGGGCATCTTTCCATTTTCTGGTGTCCTCTTCAATCTCCTTTTTTCAGAGTACAGTGCATTGCAAACGTCTCTTACTTCCTTAGTTAGGTTCCTTTCTAAGTATTCCATTTTCCTTGATGCTGCTGTGGATAGTACTTTTGCTTTTACTAGCAGCTGTTCTCATACACAGTGAGCACATTCGCTGTGGGGCGTCAGTCTGTGCCCATTACACATCTTATTTTAGGGTCCTCTTCCCACTCTTCTTTCTCCCTGCCTCCTTCACCTGGTCTCCTTCTCTTTTGCAAACATCTCTTTCTCCCTGTTTCCTAATACCTTTATTTTGCTTTTTAATTTATTTATATTTTGTGTTTCTCATATAAGAGAAAACATGCAATATTTATGCTTGTGTGCCTTATTTCCTTCTGTTAACATTGTCTTGAGGAAATCCTTTCTCCTAAAAGTGACTCAAGTTTATCCATCTTTCTGGCAGAGTAATACTTTATTTTGTGAAAATACCACATTTTCTTTACCCATGCATCTGTTGATGGACATGCGGACTGCTTTCAAGACTGAGCTATTATGAATTGTGCTGCTGTAAACATCAGAATGAATGCATCACTGTTATGTGATGTCTTTAACTCTTTGGGGAAGATACCTACAGAGGAATGGCCCAGGCAAATGAAATTTCTATTTGTAGCCTTTTGAAGTATCTCCACACTAGTTTCCACAGTACTAACATACAATGTAGATGGATCTAGCTCATAGGCAATCACTTGCTTTTCTATAACAGCTTTTAAGATTTTTTTGCCCTAATGTTATAAAGACAAGGACTTTAGAGATTTTGACTATTATGTATCATGGAGAATTTCTTTTCTGACCATGTGTATTTAGGGTTCCATATACCTGTACTTATCTGTATGCTAAGTTCTTTCCACATATTTGGAAAGTTTTCTGCTATTGTTTTTGTCAACAGACATTTTATTTATTTATTTATTTATTTTGTCTTTTTGAGACAGGGTCTCACTGTGCAGTTCAGACTAACCTTGATCTCACTTGTAGCCCAGGGTCATCTCAAACTCACAACAATCCTTCTCCCTCAGTCCCCCCCTCCCCCTCCCCGAGTGCTGGGATTACAGGCATCTGCCACCACAACCACCAGACTTTTTATATCATTGTGGTGTTTTCTGATTTTTCTCTAATTCTGGTTAATCTTAGAGTGCTATTCTTTACATTATTGAGCAACTGCTGGGTCCCATTTCTCATATCCTCTTGCTGTTTAAGGCACTCCTGAGTGTTCAGTCACCTGCGTCCACCCCATCTTTTAGTTCTGACACTGTGTCCTCATATTGTTCAGTCACTTGTGCTGCTCTGGCTGCTCTTGGGCTCCATCTTCTGGCTCAGCACTTGGGGACTTGGTCCCAGTACTGCTCTTCACAGAGCCTTTTGAGTTCTGCAGCTATCTGTGACCATCACTCTGCCCTTCAGAATGCCCCGTTTGGCTCCCCAGCTGTACCAGTCTCTGGTTGGCTGCGAGCTCAGTGCTGTCCCCTGGGCCCCCATGTTCACACGGCAGACTGGCCTGAGAGAAGAAGGATCCTGCACCATCAACACCACATCCAGTTCCAATTTATGCCATGGGTGAGCTCCTCTCTGTCTTGCTGTGAATGTGATAAATGCTCAATAAACCATTGCATTTGGGAGATTGCTGGACTCTTGGGATCTTTGTTTGGCAGATGTGCTGACTCTCTTTGGCTGCTATGAGCCCTAGGGTACCCTAACTCAGAGGTCTTTTGGCCTTTAGAGTGGTCTCTGTGTCTGCTTGTGATACCAGGTTCCTTCTCTAATTAGTTGTCCTTGAAAGAATCACTTATAAATACCCATCTCCAATTTTTCAAGATAGACTGCCAAATCTAATCCTTTGGTAGCATCTCAGGTACTCTGGTTGGAAAGTGGAGAGGACATCTGAAGCTACTCAATTGGTCCATTCAAACTTAGATGGTGGGCCAGGGATGTAGCTCAGCAGCGCAGATGCCTGCCTGGCAAGCGTGAGGTCCTGAGTTCGATTCCTGGTACCAAAAACAATACAGGAACTTTGTGAGGTACAAGACAGAACCCAGAAGGTTACTTCTTGGAGTCAAGGAATACATTTGTCCACGTCCTCCTCTTCTTCCTCTGCTTGTTCCTCTTCCTTCTCTCCTCCTCCTTCTCCTCCTCCTCCTCCTTCTCCTCCTCCTCCTCCTTCTTCTCCTCCTTCTCCTTTTCTCCCTCCTCCTCTTTATTCTTCCTCTTCTCCTCCAGGGATGAAGGTTGAACACCAGAGTCTTGCACATGTATGTCAAGAGTGCCAGCACCGTACTACACCCTTCCAGGTTTTTTCATTTATCAAATTGCATCTGGGCTTAGAAAAAAATGTACTACTTCCATAGAAGCTCATATAGAGTTCACTCATAGCCAGTTTCTGGAGGTAGAGCTATCAATTAAAACCAATTACACAAAGATCTCATTTTGATCATCTTGTATTATCAAAACTGACTCACAGTTTTGGCATCTGAAGCTGGTTAGGAAAATTCTGTGGAGAAATTAAATGTCACCTTGGACTATGCATTCTCAATAGAGGTGCTGGAAGCTGGTTCCTTCCAGGGTGGAGAGGGAATGCAAAGAATTGTACTCCTTTCATGTATAAAGCACAGATATGCAGTACATAAACAAAAATCCAATATATTTCTACTATTAAAATTTCATGGGAACTACATGTGATTGCTTTTATACAAAATGTCTAAAACAAGCAAATCTATACAAACAAAAAGTAGATTACTGGCTGTCTTAAGCTGAGTGATAGGAAGGTGATTTGCTAATGCGAAAGTGTTTGGGCTGGGGAAAAAATTTCCTAAACTTGATCATGGTAATGTTTACATTCTGTGAATGTACTAAAAGCCATTGACTTGAGCACTTTACATAGGTGAATTGTATGCTTTGTGGATTATTTATCAATAAAGTTCTTGTTTTTGCAGTGTTGAGGATCAAACCCAGGACATCACATACATTAGGCAAGTAATCTGTCACTGATCTATGTCCACAGCTTGTTTTGCTTTGCTTTTTTCCTTTTCTTTTATTTCTTGCAGCAGTGGGGTCTGAATCTAGGACCTTAACACTAAGCTACATCTTCAATCTTTTAAAAAATTATTTATTGTAAACAGGATCTTACTAAGTCATTAATTACCCAAGCTGGGCTCACACTTAGGATCTTCCTGCCTTGGCCTCTTGAGTAGGTGGAATTACAGTTGTCAGTGTTTACCACACCTGTTAATAAATTTATTTTTTAAAAACAGCTTCACTCCTAAAAGTCATGGCCAGGAAGGGCAATTAGGGAAAAAAAAAAAGACTAAGAAGACTTCTTAAGAGAACAAGAAGAAGGGAGGGAGGGAGGGAGAGAGGGAGGGAGAAGGAAGGAAGGAAGGAAGGGAGGAAGGAAGGAAGGAAGAAAAAAAGGAAGGAAAGAAGGAAGGAAGGAAAGGGAACTAGAAACTGTCTCCTATAACTCAGTTGGTTGAGACTACTAAATCCCCCTGAGCACAGAACTCAGTTACACAGGTTAAGTTCTCTTAAAGACAGATTCAGATGCTTAACAAGCACAACATTTTATTAGGAAGCACTCTTGGAGTCAACATTTGTGGGGGGAAAAAAACAGAAGGAAACAGAATTCAGTAGAGCAACTTTTTGGTGCCAGGGACTGTGTCTTAGTTACTATTTCATTGTTGAGACAAAATACCCAACATTCAAAGTTATGAGAAGAAAGGTTTATTTGGCTCAGTTTGTAGAGGTCTCAGTTTATAGTTGGCTGGCTCCAACTCAGGGTGGCAGGGTAGAGGATCATCACTGAAGAGAAACAGTTCATGGCAGGCAGAAGACAGCAAGGCAACAAGCAGTGACCCTTTTCTGTTCCTCATATCCTATGCAGGCTCTGCATCCTTAGGGCAGATAGCACTTATACCCAAGGTGGGGCAGCCTTAATGCTAGCATCACACCATGAATTAACCCCAGCATTATATTCTTAATCCCAGCATCACACATTCTAAATCCAGCCACTGCCAAAAAGCCCCACCTTATAACTACATGAGGCTTTGTTGGGGGGGGGTATCTAGATAGGAGCCATAACAGACTGCTTTCACAGAAGACAATTTTTCTGCAGGTGTGGGGCAGGGAGATTTGGGATGATTCAAATGCACTACAGTTTTGTGCACTTTGTTTCTATTATATATTATTATATTGTAATATATAATGAAATAATTGTGCAAATCACCATAGTGCAGAATCAGT
Source organism: Dinomys branickii (assembly GCA_004027595.1). NCBI lineage: Eukaryota > Metazoa > Chordata > Mammalia > Rodentia > Dinomyidae > Dinomys > Dinomys branickii. The sequence continues at coordinate 43,130 of PVLD010006374.1, read as the reverse complement.
GGGAGCCTTGAGCCTGTTTTCACACAGCCAGATAGTCCCATCTGGGCAAGTCAACACTCAAAATGGGCTGCTTATATCCTGTCTACCCCTTTGTCTCATTTTGGCCTGACACCAGATACAACTTAATTGCTACCTCACTAATAAGGCCTTCATATGAGACTGCAAGCAATTTATTTATATTATGGCCTCTGGGTAGTCAAACTTCTTTACTAACATTAATCTGTATTTGTGCCCATTTCCTGGTGCTAGCGTCAATGTCTTAACTACACCTCAGATCATCGGGCTTGGATCCTTCACATGCATAGTCCAAAGTAGGAATCCTGATCCTGTGAAAGTCTAATGCCACTGTTTGTCTGACAGGAGGTAGAGCTCAGGCAGTCATCTGAGCAATGGGGAGCAGCTAAAAATAACAGGTGAAGCTTTGCTTCCTCTCCTGTGGGAGCAAGGAATGCACTTCCTACTGTGAGTTCTAGCTCCTAAGAGGCCATGACCAGAATCAGTCCGACTCCAGGGACTGGGGACCCCTGGGGTAGACGAATAAGTCAAGCTGTGGTATAGACGCGACAGTGTCCTCAGTGCCATCTTCCAGAGGAGCTCGGAGGCTGAGATGGCCCAGTTGAGTTGTCCTGATAGGCATAAACTCTTCACTCTGGAAGGGCTATCTGTGGAGCTCATGACAGCAACCCTCTCACTCTACAGTACTGCGACAAATTTTTACTTCGTAATTATGCAGTCTGTCATTCTGTTACAGCAGGAAGAATGAACTAAGACAAAAAATTAGTACAAAGAGGTGAAGTGCCGCTATAACAAATATCATAAAACCTAGAAGTGGCTTTGGAAATGGGTAACAGTCAGGGGCTGAGAGAGTTCAAAGAAGCAGGCTAAGAAAAACCCCTATAAACAGAGTGTTATGGAAGGTTTGGGTAAGAACTAGAGGAAGAAAACTATTATGGTTTGCATCTGGATGTCCCCCAAATCCTCATGCAGTCATGGGCTTCTAGAATTTGTGATTGATTCATGGTCCAGTGCTGGGATTATGGGTGTGAGTGCTGAACCCTCCCTGGGGCTTATAGCCTGCATACAATATAAGGAGGGGAAAGAGGCTTGCTCTCTGATCCTCCCTTTTTGCTCTTGCTGCTTTTGCTGTTTTCTGCAGCCATGAACCATTGCCCTCTGCCATGTGTCACTCTGCCTTGGACCCAGCTGAGTATGGACTGAAGCCTCCACAGACTATGAGCTAAATAAACCTTTCCTTCCTTAATTCTGGGCATCAGGTATTTTGCCTCAGCAACAAGAGAAAACTAAGGCAAAAGCTGTATAGACAAGATGAATCTTCTTCAAGATAAATGGTAATGATCACAGTGTTGTTAGAAATATGAGCAATTTTTGTGAGATCTCAGGCAGAAGTTAGAAGTAAAATACTGGAAACTGGAGAGAAGGTCATCCTTATAACAAAGGGGCACAGACTTGAGCTCATCTGTGTCTGTGTCCTAGTAACTCATGGAGGGTAGAACCTAAGAGAGATGAATTAGTGTTCAGAACAGGTGCTTGGCTTCTCTTGACTGCTTCTAGTAAAAGGCAGAACAAGAGAAGCAAATTAAAAGTGGAATTTATAATCAAAAGATAGGAACTTAAAGATTTGGAAATGCCTGGCATGAATGTAAAGAGTAAAAAAGTAATATGCTTGGGAGAAAACACCATGGACATGGCTAAGCAGCTGTATGATAAGGAGTTTATTACAAATGGAAGGATGACAAATGCTCTTCATCAGGACAGTAGAAGAGTGACTCTGAAGGCATTCTGGAGACCCATAGGGCTGCCACAGTCAAGTTTCTGCTCCGTGTATTTAGGCAGAGCAGTGTTCAGCCATCCTACCTGTGCCTGAATCCCAGGCTGCCCTCTGGAAGGCATAAGCTGATTCTACTTGCAGACAGAGTGCATCTGTGGACCCGACGTTTTCTGCCCCTAGAACAGGGAAAACATATAAATGCCCCACTAGGGCAACGCCTACCAGACTCGTGGGAGCAGGGCTCCTCTTGAGATTCCAGATCTGTAGGAACATCGGCATGCAACACCAGCCTGGGACAGCTGCAGGCACCAGATTCCAATCCCTGAGAGCTGCTGTGTGGCCCGTGCCCAGTGAAGCCATTGGACTGGAGCTGACTAAAGCCTTGGGGATGCAATCCCCACCTTTGTATGCCCTGAAAACAAGGACATGGAGTCAAAGAGCATTCTGGGGCCTTAAGACTGAGTATTTCCCTGTTGGGTGTTAAACTTACTTATAACTAGTTACCCCTTTCATCTTTCCTCTTTCTCCCTTTTAAGATGGGAGCTTCCATCCTATGCTTGTCCTGCCATTGTATATTGAAAGCACACAACTTGTTTCTTTGCATAGGTTCCTGGCTGGAGGGGAATTTGCTCCAGACTTTACAACGAATTACATCTTGAGTATCTCCTATATCTGATTAGAGGAGACTCTGGACTTTGGACTTGGGAACTGGTTTGGGATGAATTAATAATTAGGGGACAATTGAGATGGAATGAATATATTTTTCCTATGAGAAGGACACTGAGGCCAGGAGCAGAATGTTGTGATGTGACCATGTGTCTTGGTTACTTTTCCCTCATTGCTGAGACAAAATACCCAACTCCCAAAATTAAGGAAGGACAGATTTATTTAGCTTACAGTTCCTAGGTTTCAGTCCATACTCGGCTGGCTCTAAGGCAGAGTGGCACATGGCAGAGGGCAACAGTTCAGAGTGGTAAAAGCAACAAGATCACAAGGGGGAGGAGCAGCAAGCAGTCTCTTTCACTCCCTTACATAGGCAAACTATCGGCCCCAGGGCGTGTGTAGCAGTCACACCTGTAATCTCAGCATTGGATCATGGATCAGTCATAAACTCTCAAAGCCTGCCCCACCTCATGACTGCATGAGGCTTTGGAGGGACATCCAGACACAAACCATGCCACCATGTTTTCCAAAATTTTTATGTTGACACTTAGTTGCCAATGTGACAGTATTAAGAGGTGGAGCCTTGACGAGGTGATTAGGTCAAGAGGGTAGAGCCCTCATCAAGGGGATTAATGCTCTTATACCAGAGGCTTCAGAGCACCGTTTGGCTCTTTTTCCCTTTCACCTTTTGCCATGGGAGGATACAGCAACAAGGTACTGTTTTCGAAGCAGAGACTGAGACTTCAGCAGACACTGAATCTGCAGATGCCTTGATCACAGCACTCCTCTCCTCCAGAACTATACAAAATAAATTTCCGTTCTTTATAAATTATCCAGTATGTGGCTTTCTGTTACAGTGTCAGAAATGGACCAAGATTTCTTGGAACATTTTATAAGCAAAGCAGATATCTATTCATTACTGAATTTTTGTCTTCCAGGTTAGGTACTATTTTCTGAACCAAATCGGCACTGGGATTAAAACCATATAAATTTCATCTGAATCATCATAATAAGCCTGTGAGATGGGTGTTATTATTATTTTCATTTTACAGGGAAGAAAATGTAGTCTTAGCAAGGTGGAAGTGCCCAAAGCCATACTGCTAATGAACAGTGGAAGCATATTTGAATTCAAATCTATCTAACAGTAGGCTTATACTTCATTTCTGTAGTTCTGGGCATTTAAGCCAAGGTCTTTGCACTGATCCACATCCCCAGACCTTTTCTATTTTTTATTTTGAGACAGGGTCTCACTAAGTCACTAAGTTGCCCAGGCTGGGCTTGCACTTGTGAACCTCCTGCCTCAGGATCCTAGAGTAATAAGGTTACAGGCATGCATTTTCATGCCTGGCTTAAGCTCACACTCACAACTACTAATGCTGACTATTTGAGGTATGACAGGTTGGCTTTTTAACCTTGTTCGTTGTTTTTTTAAAGAACAACAAATGTGTGTGTGACAAAACTTACTCATATAACTCAATCAATGATTACAAATGGAGCACTTTTTTTTTTGTCCTTTTTTGAGACAGGGTCTTGCCATGTAGTTCAGGCTGGCCTTGAGCTCACTCTGTAGCCCAGGCTGGTCTTGAACTCGCAACGATCCTCCTGCCTCAGCCTCCCGAGTGCTGGGATTACAGGTGTGCGCCACCACATCTGGTAAACCAAGCACTTTTAAACCACCATCCAGGTCAAAACTAAAACATGGCTTCTGTAGGGTCCTCCTCATCCCAGCCGCTGCCCACCTCTCCGAGGACAGCCACGATTACTGACTTTTATAATGGTGTCCCTGTTTTTCTTTATATTTTTACCATGTTATGATGCTTTCCTAAATACAACTAATTAAGTCTGTCCCCCTTTTGGGCTATAAATGAGATCCTACAATGTGCCTTCTTTTCATATCTCAATTCTTCATCTTCTCAACTTTCTTTTAGATTGAGCTAAATGGCTACAGCTATCCTGCTCCTTTTCATTGCTGAATAGTGTTTGATTGAATTAATGAGCTGCACTTTGGCTATTCTTCTGTTGATAAACAATTGGATAATTTTCAGTTTGAAACTATTTTGAATAATGCTGCATAAGCACTCTTTATCCTGGGTCCTGGTGCACATGTGTATGAGTCCCTGTAGGTTATAAACCCAAAGTGGGATTTCTGGGTCAAGGGATACGCATATATTCAAACTGAGAAGATAGCACCAAATTAGTACCAAAGCAACTGTGCTGCTTAATACTCCTGCATGCAGCGTATGAGATTTCCCATCGTACCGTTACGGTGTTTGTGTAAAAGGTAAACTTCAGCCTTGTTCTTTGCCTTCTCTGAAGAAGACTCTCAAATTATATCCAGCTGATTTCCTTTCCATCTCACACGTTACACCTGGGGTCCTTTGTTTCTTGAACTCGCATTTTCCAGCCATGTTTTCTTTCCCCACTCGTATTCTGCCTCTCAGAGTGGAAAACACCACCAAACTCTTCCTCAAGAATTAGTATGACCACATGAAGGTACTCTTGTTCACCTGTACACATCCCCCATGGCCACTGTGTGAAAGGCAGGTGGTGGAAACTGTAAGAGGTAGGGCCTAATGGCCTGAAGTGACTTGGGGTGGGGGGATGAGGGGGTTCTTCTAAATAAATTGTTGGGCCTTGCTTCCCACCTGTCTTAGTTACTTTTCTCTTTGCTGAGAAAACATACACAACACCCAGAGTTAAAGGGAGGAAATGTTTATTTGGCTAATGGTTTGTAGAGGTTTCAGTCCATAATGGGCTGGCTCCAAGGCAGGGTCGATGCCTGCAGAGCAGAAACAGTCCATGGCAGGCAGAAGCAAGCAAGAGAGAAGAGGGCACCAGCCCTCTTTCTGTTCCTTATATTTTATCCTGGCAGGGTGAGGCACCCTTAATCCTATCTAGAACTATGCCATTACTATCAGTGGACTGATTTAGTAATCACTGACCCTTAATCCCAGCATCACACACGCCCGATCCGGCCACCCGTGGAAAAGCCCCCACCTATGATCGAATGAGGCTTGTGGGGACATCTAGACACAAGCATAGCACCACCCACAATGCTGCAAAGTTCTCCTTCCTTGTATACAATACCATACAAAGCAGTTTTGCTTCACCACATACTCCTGCCATAATATGCTATGTATGGTAGACCCAAAGCAACAGGCCAACTGCTCATAGACTAAACTCTGAAACTGTGAGCCACCATAAACCTTATCTTTATAAGCTAGTTATTGCAGCTGTTTGCTGTATTAATGAAAAGCCTACACAAAGGAATAGGGGAAAGACAAAGAAACAGTAAACTTCTACAAAGATATTCTTTGTCAGTTTAACCATGGCTCCTTCAGAGTCCACATATGTGTGACAGATAACAGGAAGAATTTCCCATTTTCCAGATTTTAATCAAATCCATTTTCAGCAAATCCATGTTTGTCCAAAAGTTTAATGTAAGTTTCATGATTTTTTTCCCCACAGGAGCTACGTATGATCAGTAACGGGAGGTTCAGCAGGTCTGGTTTGTCTGAGGAGTAAGGCAGCTTCACTACCAAAATCTCCTTAAGGCAATATTTTTGTCTGATATTTGTAGCAAAGTGAAGTTGAATATTTTTTTGTTTATTTAATGGAAGAATAGCGTGTCCAGTGCCATTTTTAAATACTTCCATGAGAAAACCTACAACTTTTTATTTCTAGAATCCATAAGGGATTCAGACTTTTGACACATCAAGCTGTTGCTACAGCCAGCATTTCAAGGCTCTCACACTAAGCATTTGGCTCATTTTTTCCCATAGGTTACAGCAGCCGAACTGAGCACGCAGTGACAAAGTTCCTACGTGCAGAAGGTTCAGTATTGCGTGGTGGTTCTTACGTGAGAAGACCAAACTATAATCAAAAGCAAAAGAACAGGTAGACAATAGGAAACAATGAAATCAATCTTTGGCATAAAGGACAGGCACGAGGAGATGGAGGCAAGAGGGAGTGAGGGAGAGGGGAAGCGGATGAATAAAAAATTAAGGTGTGCTACGCACCAGCTCCTTATGAAGAGGGTGATTTCGCACTAAAATGGGCACTAATAAAACATAAAAAGTTTTAAGAAGATGCAGATTAAGAAAGAACTTCAGGATCTTTCAATTTCTGACTACATGTTTGTGTTGGCCTTCTATCACTGTAATGAAATACCTGAGATAATCAAGTCTGAAAGAGAAAAGTTTTGCTTTGATTCACGTTTTGGGCAGGTTCAGTCCACGGACAGCCGGTGCCACTGCTTCTGAGCCTGTAGTGCAGTGAGGCACGATGTGGCAAGAACATGTGGCAGAGCAAGCTGCTCCCCTCGTGGCAACTGGGAAGCAAAGAGGACAAGGGGGGACGTGCTTCCAGTGTCGCTTTCAAGGGAAGATCCCCAGTGACCCACTTCCTCCCAACCTTTTTAAGTTTCCACCATGTCCTGATAGCACCACTCTGGGGAACAAGCCTTTGCGGGGACATTCAAGGTCCCAACAATAGCAATGTTGACATTAACAAGGATGGGAGACCTTACCTTTAAAAAGGCACAATGGAAACTGATCTTTCTGTTTCATTATTCATTCTTTCAGTCAAAAGAAATTTGCAACATGACCTTGTTCTGCCACCAGTCCAGGCAGGGGAGGTTCACTCAAGACTCGGGCCCCTGAAAGAACAGACCTGGAGTCACGGAAATGGCAGGTGAGCTTCTACTGTCACAGCAGCAGCAGCAGCAGCAGCAGCAGCAAAGCTGCAAAGTTCTACTTCCTTGTGTACAACACCGCACAAAGCCAGCACGATGCCAAAAAGTTGTATAACACAGATTCTTTTTGGTATCTGGTCGCTAGGCCTCAATTCCCACAATAACTTTAAATCGCCTCTCCCACTTGGATCTACCCTTCTGATTCTAGACTCTGCTCCAGGCCTTCCCCCTCTCCTCGTCCATGTTAGGTAGCCTTGCTAGTGCTGCTACTTTGAGAGTGAAATCATAGCCAAGGGACAGCGACCCAGGGCCTCTACTTCCCAGCACAGAAGGACTTGACGGTGACAGAGCAAATCTATCAACTTCAGGGCAACCCAGGAGCTGGAAGAAAGTACAGGTACAGGGAGCCTGGAAGGTGAAGACAAGCAAAGAAGTACGTAAAAAGGAGGAATCATAACTTCTCTGTATGAGGGTACTACACGCTCAGATATATTTCTCTCTTAACCTTAAGCAGCCTCCTTAACCCTCATCAGTGAGTCTGAGCTTTGCTTTGCTCTGAAAAAGTTCAAAGAACTCTGGAGTTCTGTTCCCAACAGGTCAAGTGTTTTACATTTCCAGTATAAGATTGTCTGGTACGTGCAAGAGCTTTAAGCGGAAAGGAAGCTGTATATTCGTTCTAATTCTTTCTTTACCCATCCTTGTACCCCAATACCGCCATCCCAGGCCCGTACCCTAGTTCTGCATTCGCCAACAAGGTCCTAGTAGCTGAAGTGCAAGAGAACAAGGATGAAACACAAGAAAATGAGGTGAATAATGAATGACTGGCTTGGCTGCTCAAGATGAGTGCAGCAGTGGCAGAATCTATGGGACCTCAGATGCCATCCCGCAGACCTGAGCAGGTACAGATACACGGGGAAAGAAAGTCTGGCCATCTTCAGGAGCAATGTGGTTATGAACCTACATCCATTGTGATCACAGGGTGACCAACATGACCCACACAATCCAAGTAATTGTGGCAGCCAAGAGTGTGATCTGAGGAACATGGAAATGGCCAGATGCTCAAGAGGAAGTCCTGCTCACTGGGCTTGAAATCCCTGAATTAGTCCTTTGGTCTTCCAGTTCCAACATTGTGACCCCAAAGATACCATATTGTACGGGTCACATACTGAAATCCAAAGGCCTTGACTAAACATATTTGGTGGAAATGGTAGGAAACTTCAAATCTCCCTTTCTCTGGACACCCAGTTAACAATACCCGGGCCAGAACACCTCTGGGAGAACTCTAGAGACACATCAAGAAGCTACAGCACCCCAGGGCACTGTAAAACTCCAAAACAATTCCAGCAAAAGGGAAGAGAACTTTGCAGTTGTTGGCAGAGCAATCGTCCCCTTTCTTCTTCGTGGCAGTGCTAAACAACTGGGGGAAACATCCTTACATCAGGGCTCCATCTTCCAGGATGGAAACAAAAGAATGGACCGGGTATTTGGTGCTCTGGCTTATCTGGAGGCCACCCAACGGACAAGTTGCTTTGTCACCTGACTGGGACTGCTGCTGCTAACACCAGGCGAGAGTCTGGAACTCACTGGAGACATGGCTCACATTAGAGATGCGGTTCTGCAAGCAGACACCAGAGGGAGCAAAAGAACAGCAAAGATTGGAGCAGCCCTTAAACCTCTGGTACCGCTATGAAAAGTCTTCCCAGGCAGGAAGTCAAAGACTGGGAAGGGTGATTGCTTGTTTTCTCAATTTCCAAATTGCCAGATTATAAAATGTACGAAGAAACAGGGAAATAGGGACCAAGCAAAAGATCAAAATATAACTCCAGAAACAGTCCTAAAGAACTGGAATCTGTGAGCAGCCTGACAAAGAATTAAAATAACTTCTAAAGATGCCCAGGGAGCTAAAAGAGAACAGAGGAAACTAACTGACATAAAGAAAATGGTGCATGAATAAAATGAGAATATCAACAAAGATACAAGAACTGGTGAACACCGAACAGACATTCTAGCCCTTAAAAGTACAACAACTAGTCAGGGATGGTGGTGCATGCCTGTAATTCCAGCACTCTGGGAGGCTGAGCCAGGAATATTGCAAGTTTGTGACAAGGCTGGGAAACTCTTCAACTTAGCAAAACTTTGTCTCAAGTTTAAAATTTAAGGGAGGAATGTAGCTCAGTACCGAAGCCATGGGCTCAATCCCCAATACCACACACACAGCAATAATAACAATGATAATAGTAACTACAATAACAACAGAGCTAGGCTGGGTGTGACGGCGCACGCCTGTAATCCCAGCACTCGGGAGGCTGAGGCAGGAGGATTGTCATGAGTTCAAGGGCAGCCTGAGCTACACAGTGAGCTCAAGGCCAGCTTGAACTGCATAGCGAGAAAGACAAAAAAAAAAAAAAAAGAGGAAAATGCTGCTAGTGTTCACAGGTTTGGAAACTAAAAGAACATGAACTGGATGTCAAATTGATCAATCCCCAAAAGGCCGACGCTCTAAAAGAGAAAGAACCCACCAAAAAGGTTTCTGTGGGTGGACTGAGCCCACAGAAGAACAAATGAAAGAGTAGTTCGGAGTGGTGAGCAGAGCATCCCAAGAGGGTGGCAAATACTTTCCCAAAGTAATTACCACCCATACTAAAGAGGCAGACATTGGAGATAACAGGAGATGCTAAAGAAATCGTGTTGTAGGATGACAGTCTTCAGACTGGTCTCCCATGGATCTAATAATTGCTTAGTAAAAGATTGTCTCATGTATAAGGCACAACATTGTCCAACTATATATATAGCCACCAATTAGTTTTGTTTTTACATTGTCCTTTCCTATCTGTGTTATGACTCAAAATGGATTTGTGTTTGTTTTGTTTTGTTTTGTTTTGCTTTTGGTTTTTTGAGACAGGGTCTCACTATGCAATTCAGGCTGATCTTGAGCTCATTTTGTAGGCCAGGCTGGCCTCAAACTCACAACGATCCTCCTGCCTCAGCCTCCTGAATGCTGGGATTACAGGTGTGTGCCACCATGCCTGGCTAGATTTGTGTTTATATAAATTGTATTCAGATGATTTCATGTTAAACCCCAAGTAAATGCTTCCTTACATGGTTGTTTAGAATAAATCAAGTCAGAGGAGCCCAAAGAAGAGGGAAGAACATTAAACAGAGCGTAGTGAACTTTCAGAACATCATGAAATAGAAGAATACATGCATTATGGAAATCCTACAAGAACAGAGAAGAAAGGAAACAGTTTATTTTAAACAATAATGGACCCAAATATTCCAAATCTTATGGGGGGGAAAAGTGAATGTAAAGGGGCCTAAAAGCTAAAAGAACCCCAATAAGGATTAACTCAAAGAGAATCACACCAACACACATATAATCAAACACCTAAATCAAAGACCAAAAAAAATCTTAAAAACAGCAAGGTAAAAATCAATGTGTCATGTAGAATGGAGATCTCTTGAAATTATCATTAGGATTTTCATCAGAAACTACAGGTTAGAAGGTAGTAACATGACTCAAAATGCTAAAGAAAAAAAGAAGTCAAACAAGAGCACTGCATCCATTTAGACATACACCTAAAATGTGCCAGTAAAATTAATTTTAGAAAAGAATACTGTAACCAGAAAAACTGGCCTTCAAAAAGATTAAAGGATTAAAGAGAAAGGACTGCTCTGTGGGTTTGGCTCAGTGGAATACTTTTTTAACAAGCATGTGCAAGCAAAAACTAACAGCAACTCTCCTGAAACTCTTCCAAAACACGGAAAATTAGGGAAAACCTTTGAGCTCATTCTTCTAGACTAGCATTACCAGGAGACCCAAGACTACCAGAATAAAATTATAAGCCAACATCCTGGATGAAAATGAACACCAAATTCAACAAAACACTAGCAAATTGAATTCAACAGCACATTAAAAGGATCATATACCGTGATCACATGGGACACATTCCTGAAATGTAAGGCTAGTTCAGCATACAAAAATAAGCCAATGTAACAGATGACATTAACAGAAAAAAAAAGGAAAGGAAGTATATGCTTATCTTCATGCAGAAAAGCACTTGACAAAATTCAACATCCTTTCACAAAAAAAAAAAAAACTCAAATAGAAACTGCTTCAACATAACAAAGGCCATTTACGCAAAGCTCACAACTAAATCCTACTCAGTGATAAAATACTGAAACCTTTTCTCTAAGATCAGGAACAAGATAAAGATTCCTTGCTCTCACCCACTTCTATACAAGATACTATCAGAAATTCCAGCCAAAGCAATCAGATGAAAGAAAGAAGAGAGAAAGAAAAGAAAAGAAAAGGAAAGGAAAGAAAGAAAGAAAGAAAGAAAGAAAGAAAAAGAAAGAAAAAGAAAGAAAAAGAAAGAGAGAAAGAAAGAAAGAAGAAAGGGCATCCACACTGGAAAGAAGTAAAATTACCTCTGTTCACAGATTACACGTTGAAAACCCTAAAGATTCCACACAAAAAACTGTTAGAACTAATACATAAATTTAGCAACATAACAAGATATGGCATATACAAAAATCAGGTCTACTTTATACACTAACAATGTACAGTGAAAAAAATAAGATAAAACAGTTCCATTTACAACAGTACTAAAAACAGTACTTAGTATTAAAGTGAACCAAGGAGGAAAAAAATATTTTTACACTGAAAACTACAAACCATTGCTGAAAGAAATTAAAGACATAAATAAATAGAAAGACGTCCTTGTTCACAGATTGGAAGACTTAATATTTCTTAGATGTCCATACTATCCAAAGCAATGTACAGATTAAATGCAAGCCTTATCAAATTCCCAGCAGGACTTTTTGAGAGCAGAAATACAAAGATTCATCCTAAAATTTATACAGAAGATCAGTTAACCTCAAATAGCCAAAACAATCCTGAAAAAGAACAAGGCTGATTAACTCACACTTCAGGATTTCAAATTTTTATGAAACTATATTTAAGCTTTTACAAAGCTACAGTAATCAGAACAGTATGGTGCAGGCATAAAGAGACAAATAGATCAATGGAAGGAAATATGGATCTCAGAAATAAACTCTCACATCTATCAAATACTCCCCAAAACAGATGACAAAACCACTTAATTGCAGAATTAACACTCTCTTTATAGATGGTATTGGGAAAACTGGGTATCTACATGAAAAGAATGAAGCTGAACCCCTATTTCTCACTATGTCGAGAAATCAACTCAGAATGGACAAAGATTTGAACATGTCCCAAAATTATAAAATTCCTAGAAGAAGGCACAGAAGTAAATTTTCCTAACACTGGTCTTGGTGATGATTTCTCGGATATGACACCAAAAGCACAGGCAACAAAAGTAAAAAAGACAATTAGGACTACACCAGACTTAATTTTTGTGCATCAATGATCATAATCAACAGGATAAGAAATAGAGAAAATATTTGGAAATCATACAAGGTATAACTTTTTGTTAGATGAGTCAGGATCTCACTATATTATCTAGGCTGGTGTCAAACTCACAGCTTCAAATGATCCTTCCACCGCAGACTCCTGAAGAGCTTGCGCTAAAAGTGCCCACCACCATCCCTAACCCAGAGGTATAACATCTTAAATAGTTTTATAACGGGGTTGCTACAGGAGACAAGAATCTAACAATTTTTAGAAGTATGAGCACAGTTAGTGGAACCCAGAAAGGAGATTGAAGCATCCAGAGACTAGGAAGAGATGAAAGATATTTGGGCAAAAGAAAAACGTTGTGTGTCGCCCCCGTCCCCACATTGAACTGGAGTTGCATCTCGGATAGCCGCAGGAACTCCGGTGAGCTGCTGCCGCCCCCCGCCACAAGCTTGGGACCAGGCAGAAACCTGGACAGTTCTAGGGGCCTGGGGTCCACTCCCTGCCCCTCCCCTCCTCCCCCCTACCCCCGTTGGAGCAAAGCTGCACCTCGGACAGCTTTGGGAACCCCAGTGAGCCGGTTCTGCCTCTTCCCCACCAGCTTGGGAGCTAAGGGTAGCCCCAGACAACCTCAAGGGCCTTGGGTGCTTCTCCCTGCCCCCACCTTGCACCCTCAGGACAGCTAAGCTGAAACTCAGACAGCTTCAGGGGTCTCAGTGACTGCGTACCTACCCCTCTACTGGTGTGGAAACTGGGTGGGGTAGTGGCAGTGTATGGAGACACAGTGACCACCACCCATCCATTACTACACCCCAGTGGAAACAGGGTTGAAACCTGGACAGCTTAGGGAACCCTTGAGTGGGAGCCAAGCTGAGCCACAGAAAACTGTTGGAGCACTGGGGATTATGCCCTGCCCACATGCGCACCCCATTGAGGGAGTCACACCGAGCACAAGGGACCTTTGGGTCCTTGCCCCGCTACTATGACATCATCCTGGGAGTGAGGCTAAGCTCCAGGGAAACTCTCCATCTCTGAAAATGACAAAATGAATGAGCAAAATGCAATCTCAGACTTCTACCCCTCCCAATATAACTCTAGGAAATATCAACACAGACGAGCTTGGAAGTCATACACCTGAAATTTCTGAAGTGATAGCAGCTGAAATAAAGAAACAACTCCATCTGGCCATAGAGGACATCAGACCTGAAATAAATACGCAAAGCTTACAACTAAATCCTACTCGGTGATAAAATACTGAAAGCTTTTCTCTAAGATCAGGAACAAGATACCTTGTTTTTTACCTGGTAAAAAAAGAAATGACAACAATAATGGAAGAATCTAAAGAAGACATGGGAAAAAAATAGAAGAGCAGAGTAAACTAATGAAAACCTTGACTGAATAGGATAGGAAACAACAGGAATGCATAAAGCAGATTCAAACAGATACCCAGGAAATTAAAACTTCCATCGAAAGCTGGCAAAACCGCTTGAACAAAGCTGAAGATACACTTTCAGACCTTGAAGACAGCATTGCTATGAATGCCCATGACCGTGAAAGGAAGGATCTTTTAAAAGTAACAAGAAACCAAGAAATAACAATTCAACAGCTGCAAGATGAAGCAAAGAAAAACAATGTAAATTGGTAGGTATCAATGAAACAGCAGGTGTCAGCACAAATGGTATAAAAAAAGTATTTGCGGAAGTAATAGCAAAAAATTTCCCAAGCATGGAAAAAGAATTGGACATCCAGGTTAGTGAAGCATATAGAACTCCAACTAGCCATAACCAAAATAAATCTACACCCAGACATATAGTGATCAAGATCCCAGAACTTCAACAAAACAACAGAATATTAAAAGCTGTGAGTATGGCCCTGAATCAAGGCCAGCAGTTTTCTGAAGCTGTTGGTTTCAAGCAGGAGCCTAAAGTGGTATCTTTCTATGGTCTGTTGGCCATTTCAGAACTTTAGAAATGTAATGGTCAATTCATTAGAAAGAAACAAATAACTAAATAAATTCTATGAGAGGACTTCAAGATGACGACCGGGTAGGCAGCAGAGAGAGAACCTCCCGGAGGAATGCCACTCAGACAAAGGAATATAGGAATATAGCAACATGTGAAGGACAGAAGGGAAAGAGGTGGGTATCCTGAACTCAGGAAGGATCTGAAATGGGAACTGAAGCCCTCGGAAAGACTAAGCAAAACCTCTTCTTGAGGAAAGGATCGGAGATCCCCCTGGCGGAGTCGGGGGGGAGAGGAGAAGGAGGAAGTCACCGCTCCAAACATACCCTTGGCCCACGCCCTTGTTCCTGCATTCACAGCTTCAGCTTTGGAGACCCACACTCACGAAGCCTCCCAACTGGGTGAATGGTTGCCGGTGGAGAGCAACAGGGAACCTCAGCGGCAAGCCACAGCGGCTCCCAGGGATCTGGCTGAGGAGCGGATGGGGGCTCCAGCACTGCAATGGGAGGGAGATGCAGATGGAGGTGGATCGCGTGGCTCCATGCCCTTCTCACTCCAATATCAAGCAGGAAGCATGAGCTGGGTTGCCGGGACTCAGCTCCCACCCTGAACTCTCTCTGGGAGCACCTTGAGTCTCGGCAGCTTGAGCAAGCACCGCCTGTTCCTGGCAACAATGGGATGAATCCACGGTCTTCAGGACTCACCCCAAACTATTAATGTGAGCAACAAGAGGGTCTCCTTACAGCTTGCACATATGAGCCTTGCATGAACCCATAGCAACAAATTAGATGAAAAGCAGCAGACCAGGACTCTGAAAAACAACAACATACTCTATACAGCAGACCCAAGAAAATCCTCCAACTCTATTCTAGAACTAATCTTTAAACTCAGCTCATACCCTGAACTAACACAGTGAGAAAGGGCCAGGGAGATTTCAAGCCCTTATACCAAGCATCATAAGTTTGTCCAGTGCCCAGCTTCAAGGGGTGGGGAATGGTAATACTGGAGATCAGGAGGAGGGAGGAGGAGAAGAAAGGGCCTCTGGCATTGAGGCAATGGGACAGAGCCGAACGGGTCACCGAGGGCACCCTGATAGGGGCGCATGCCCCGCAGCTGCTCCACTGAGGGCCCCGCAGCTGCTAGGCTGTGGGCCCCGCAGCTGCTACGCTGAGAGCCCCGCGGCTGCTCCACTGTGGGCCCCGCTGAGGGTGCCCCACAGACTGGACCTGCCCCCACCCATAGCACGGTGATGGGGTGGAGCTGGGCGGTCCGCTGTGAGCATAGGTGCTTTTCCATCTCCGACCATGGCAGTTTGTATACAACCATGTATGCTATAGTATAGTCTGAGCAGCTATATCTCTTCCCAAGGGGAGAGTCCAGGGGTATAGATAAACCCAGGAGTACAGTTATGATCACAGGGAAGATGACTGATTGAGTGGTAGGGCAATGGAGATGAGGGAGGAGACAAATTGAATGATCAAATGGGCCATCATCTGTGTAGCTGAGTGACAAAGGTGAAGGTAACATTATGTAGAACAGCATCCAGAGCTAATTCCCTTCTATGTTCTCTATAATTCTGTATTTCCTCAATCATTTTTGTATTAACAGAAGTGAAGATAACTTTATATTATACAGCATCCAGTGCTAATTCCCTACTATCTTCTCTATAATTTGGTATTTCCTTTAATGTTTACGTTAACTAATGTGAAGATAACATTATGTAATACAACATCCAGTGCTAATTCTCCACTATATTCTGTATAATTTTGTATTTTTGGTATTGTTTATGGCTTATTCTGGTTCACGTGTCTCCATTCTTTTGTCTTTAAAATAAAAAAAATAAAATAAAAGCTGTGAGAGAAAAGAAACAAATCACTTACAAAGGAAAGCCCATCAGAATCATGGCAGATTTCTAAGCACAAACCATCAAGTCAAGAAGAGCTTGTAGTGAAATATTGCAGGTCCTGAAAGAAAACAACTTCCAACCTAGATTGATGTACCCTGCAAAACTATCCTTCAAAAGTAATGGAAGGGGCTGGGGATAGAGCTCAGTGGGATAAGTGCCTGCCTAGCAAGCGCAGGGTCCTGAGTTTGATCCCCAGTACCACACAAAAAAAAAAAAGTAATGGAGAAATAAAATAATTCCATGATAAAGATCAACTGAAGATCTTCATTAGTGCCAAACCAACCCTACAAAGAGTTCTAAAAGATATTCTAGAAAGAGACAAAAAGGATCACAACTTTAAGAACAACAACAGGAAGGAAACACCAAGCAGATCAAGCAATTAAACAGAGGGAAACAAGAGAAACCAGCAGCAGGAAAACAACATGACAAAGATAAGCCAACACATACCACTTATAACTGTCAATGTAAATGGACTCAATCCACCAACCAAAAGAAGTAGACTGACAGATTGGATCAAGAAACAAAATCCAATAATATGCTGTATATAGGAAACACATTTCACTCAAAAGGAAATTCATAGACTGAAAATTAAAGGATGGAAAACAATACTCCATGCAACAGGTACCCAGAAAAAAAGTGGGAGTCGCTATTCAGTTTGCAGACAATGGGAACTTCAAACCAAGAACAATTAAAAGAGTTAAAGAAGGTCACTACATACTTGTGAGCGGCAAACTTCAAAAGAAAGAGATAACAATCATAAATGTCTATGCACCAAACACAGGAGAACCCAAGTATATAAGAGAAGTTTTAACAGACATGAAAAATGAAATAAGCAGCAACACTATCATAACAGGAGACTTCAATACCCCGTTGTCACAAAGAGATAGATAAACTAGACAAAAAATTAGCAAAGAAATAACAGCACTAAACCAAACATGTGAACAAATGGACTTAGTACACCTGTACAGAGTGTTCCACCCAACAGCATCAGAATATACATTCTTTCAGCCGCACATGGGACATTCTCTAAAATAGATCATATTCTAGCACATAGAACATGCTTAAGGAAATGCAAAGGAGTTGAAATTATTTCATGCATACTATCAGACCATAGTGCAATGAAATTGAAAATTAATGGCAAAGGAAATCGCAAGAACTCCATAAACACTGGAAGTTAAACAGCACCCTCCTGAACAATCAAGGGTTCACAGATGAAATCAAAGAAGAAATTAAACACTGTGTACAATCAAATGAAAATGTAGACACAACTTACAGGAACCTGTGGGATGCAATGAAAGCAGTCCTCAGAGTTAAATTTATAGCAGTGAATTCCTACCTCAGGAAAACAGAACGACACAAATCAACAGTCTTATGCTGCACCTCAAGCTTCTAGAAAAAGACCAAATCAAACCAAAGGCCCAGAGAAGGCATGAAATTATAAAGCTCAGGGCAGAAATTAATGCACTGGAGACTAAAAATACAATACAAAGAATTAATGAATCAAAGAGTTGGTTCTTTGAAAAAATAAATAAAATTGATAAACTCCTAGCCAACCTTATTAAACAAAGGAAAGAAAAAACTGAAATATATGCAATAAGAAATGAAAGAGATGAAATCACTACAGATCCTGCAGAAATTCAGAAGATCATCAGTACCTACTTTGAAAATCTTTACTCTCACAGGATGGAAAACACAGAGAAAATGGACAGATTTATAGATACATATGAACTACCAAAGCTGAATAAAGAAGATATAAAAATCCTGAATAAACCTGTATCAGCAAGTGAAATTGAAAATGTAATGAAAAAAACTTGCCAATGAAGAAAAGCCCAGGTCCTGACGGATTTACAGCTGAATTCTACAAGAAATTTAGAGACGATTTAATGCCAATACTTCTCAAACTCTTTAAGGAAATTGAAAAGGAAGGAATTCTCCCCAACTCATTCCTGAAGGCAAGTATTATCCTGATACCAAAACTGGAGAAAGACCCAACCAAAAAAGAGAACCACAGGCCAATTTCCCTAATGAAGATAGATGTAAAAAATTTTCAATAAAATACTATCAAACAGAATACAACAAATTATTAAGAAGATTATACACCATGATCAAGTGGGATTCATCCCAGGAATGCAGGGTTGGTTCAATATACACAAATCAATTAATGTAATACACCACATCAATAGAGCTAAAGACAAAACTTGCATGATCATCTCAATTGATGCAGAAAAAGCTTTTGAAAAAGTCCAACACTTATTCATGATAAAAACCCTACAGAAAAGTAGCATAGATGGACTTTACCTCAATCTGATAAAAGCCATCTATGACAAACCAACAGCTATCATCATTCTAAATGGTCAAAAACTGAATGATTTCCTTTTAAAGTCAGGAACAAGACAATGATGTCCACTCTCACCACTTCTATTCAATATAGTTCTGAAAATATTAGCCAGAGCAATTAGACCAGAGAGAGAAATAAGAGGAATAAGAATAGGAAACGAAAAAGTGAAATTATCATTATTCACAGATGACATGATACTCTATATACAAGACCCCAAAAATTCCACCAAAAGGCTCATAGATTTAAATTCAGTAGCATAGCTGGATACAAAGTCAACACTCAAAAATCAATAGCATTCCTATACAAAAACAACAAACAGACAGAAACAGAAATCAGTGAAACCACACCTTTCATAATAGCATCTAAAAAAAATAAAATACACAGGAATCAATCTAACAAAAGGAGTAAAAGATCTATACAGTGAAAATTACAGTACTCTGAAAAAAGAGATCGAAGAGGATTTCAGAAAATGGAACGATGTTCCTTGCTCATGAATAGAAAGAACCAACATTATGAAAATGGCCATACTCCCAAAATTATTGTACAGACTCAATGCAATCCCCATTAAAATTCTAATAGTGTACTTCACAGATCTAGAGAAAACATTTCTAAAATTCATCTGGAATGAGAAGAGGCCTAGAATAGCAAAAGCAATCCTGGGCAACAAAGGCAAGGCAGGAGGTATAACAATCCCTGACTTGAAATTATACTGCAAAGCTACTGGGATAAAATCATCATGGTACTGGCAAAAAACAGACCTGAAGATCAATGGAACATGTTAGAAGATGCAGAAATGGCTACAAACACATTCAGCCACCTTATTTTTGATAAAGGAGCCAAATATGTTCTCTGGAAAAAAGATAGCCTCTTTAACAAGTGGTGCTGGAAAAACTGGCTTTCCACATGCCAAAGACTAAAACTAGACCCATGTCTATCACCATGCACTAAAGTTAAAATGGATCAAAGATCTTAATATCAAAACAGAAACACTAAATCTACTAAAAGAGAAAGTAGGTAAAACTCAAAGACATAGGGGTAGGCAGAGTTCATGAACAAAAACCAAACTGCAGGTGAAATACTTCAAAGAATCAACAACTGGAATCTCATCTTACTGAATAGTTTCTGCACATCAAAAGAAATCACCAACAGAGTAAAAAGAAAACTCTCAAACTGGGAAAAAAAAAATTTATCCAATTGCCCCTCAGACAAAGGACTCCTATCTAGAACATATAAAGAATTTTTAAAAAACAGACCCCAAAAATTCAAAGACCCAATCCAAAAATGGGCATCTGAGATGAACACACACATCTCAGATGAGGAAATACTATGGTGAATAAATACAAGAAAAAAAGTTCAACATCATTAGTCATTCGAGAAATGCAAATTAAAACAACACTGAAATTTCATCTCAACCCACAAAGAATGGCTATCATTAAGAAATCAAGCAAAGACAGATGCTGGAGAGGCTGCGGAGAAGAAGGAACACTCCTCCACTGCTGGTGGGAGTGTAGATTGGTGAAACCACTGTGGAAATCAGTCTGGAGATTCCTCACAAAACTAGGATTGGAAGTCCCACTTAACCCAACTATTCCCCTTCTGGGTATTTTTCCAGAAGAATTGAAAACATCATACCACTGCTCTATATGTGCACCAATGTTTATAGCAATTTGTTATAGCTAAATCTTGGAAATAACCCAAATGCCCATCAACTAAGGAATGGATAAAAAAATGTGGTATTTCTATACAATTACTCAGCTATAAAAAAAAGATAAACTAGAGGCTTTTATAGGTAAATGGATGCAACTAGAGACCATACTCATAAGTGAAATAAAACGGACCCGCATGTGTAAACATCACATTGTCTCCCTGGTGTAAGAACATGAAAAAGTAAATACAACCCAAAATATACAATAGATAATAGGAAAGGGAAATAAACTGCTCAAAGGAAGGAGCAACTGGCATGAGAGAAAGAAGAAAAGGTACTAAGGCAAATTTTATATACATGGATGGGTGGTATAACTGTATTGTTGGTGTCTGATGGCTTGTTGGGAACAGTTAATGATTAAAAGGTTTTTCTCCTACTATTTTGACCAATTTTGCATGCTTGTATCTGGTAATCTGAGCAACTTATATGATGACAACTTGCAGTATAACAACCAATGGTGAATTCCTACAATCCTGCCTAGTGATACTACGTATTGTCTCTAACGTTCTTTTAAATTATTATTTTCCTACTCTCCTTAACGATTTCATCAATCTTCTATTCTCACATCTGGTAACCTGAGGAACTTCGTTGAAGATAACAATACATAATATAACAACTACTGTTAATCCCTATCATTTGGTTTGAAACCCCGTATCATTTTTAATGTCCTTGCTTTGTGTTGTTTGTATTTTGCTTTTGTTCTTTTTATTTCTGTGCTATTTTCTTTAAAATGAAAAAAAAAGAAAAAAATCGGGTCACCAGAACCCATTGAGACCTGGACCCCAGGAGAAAGATCCACTGGGTCATGTGGCCACTACCCAAACCAGGGGGGCAGAGCAGAAAGTGCACAGGGAAGGTACGCTAATCCCTCTCTTCTTGCCGCTTTCTGTGTCCCATTTTGCCAAAGCTGAACAGCAGCAAGAAAGGAAAGGGACCCAGCTGGTGTGAGGTCCAACCTCACGGGGCTCACAGGGGACCGAAAGGGGTCAAGAAAGAATGGCAAGGGTGGAGTAGTGTTAGAGCATCTTCAGAGTAGAGAACAGTCCTGGGACGACCCACCAAGCAGCCCGCACAAATCCTCTACTTCACTCCTGGCCCAAGTACCAAAAATTCCCTAAAAGAAAAAAATGAATAAATAAAGAGTGTTTTCTAGGTAGGGAGGCAGCATTGAGTCGCCAGCCACCTGGGGCAGCAGCCAAGCCGAGGTGGTAGTCAGCAGGGGGTGAAATGGGAGTGTATCTGTGAAGGACTGTGTTCATGGTTTTCATGTTGTGACAGCTAAAACTGGCTTAAGTATAACTGGGATGCCCAACAGCGCACCCAGTCAGCATTAAAGACAACTTATTAGAACTTAACTGAGAACATTAGAACTCTGTCCCTTGTGTGTTTTTTTTTTTTCTTCTGTGCCACTTAATCTTTCAGATAGGCCTTCTCCAAGTGGTGAGCAAGATGACCACAGACAGCCTCTACCTCAGGGCTTCAAACTTAACCCAAACATAAAATGAAATTCTCTCTCCCTCTCTCCCTCCCTCCCTCTCTCTCTCTCTCTCTCTCTCTCTCTCTCTCTGTCAGGGCTACAGGTGACATTGAAGATGGAGAGTCTGGAGAGTGGACAGAGTGGTAGAAGAAAGTAGGGATAGGCAGAGAGACCTTACTCTACAAAATAAGGCCAGGCTAAAAAAGCTCTGAAATTGTATCAAAATTTATCGAGGAGTGGGGAGAAGGAGATGAGATGAACGAAAATATGAAGCTCACAATAACTACATTTGCGCTTGAAATGGTTTAAGGTCTCTCAGTATTTAGAGATTGAAGAGACATAAAAATGGATGCTAGAAATGCTATAATTTCCTCAGGCAAATTGTGAAGCTCAGTGCAATTAGAAAACAACCAATACCTTCGGTCTTGTTGGTATGTGACCAAACCCTAAAAAGCTTACATTCAGATATGAGAGATTCAAATACACATCTCGGGTATGCTTAAGCAACTGAGCTGAAGGAAGAGACAGAGGCACAAGCCATCTATTGGGAGGTATGTAAGCTCCAGCGCGACTTTGGAAGGAAAGGGCTTTTCATCTACTAGGAACAGCAGTCAGTGGTGGAATCATAAGCTCTAGGAGAAAGAACCAAGATCAAGAGCAAGTGCAAGTGACCCATAAAACCCACAGGAGTATTGTACCTGCTGCTGTTTATCAGATTCCTTTCCTTCAAAATAATGCCATGCACATCTTCTCTAAGAAGTCTTCCAGCATCTGTCACCTTCAACAAGTTATTCTATGAGTGATCTGACCACCCATAGGATTCACTGGCATGTGTTCAGGGCCTGCCTGTTAGGAAGGGAGGGATTCTGATGACAAGGAGCCAACGGACCACAGGTTCCCGAAAGTGCCTGAGGCCATCATCTATTTCCTCTGTGAGGTTTGCGGGTGGGTCAGTTAGGGTGCACGGGGGACACGTCAACCATGGATAACCTGGAGCTCCCTGCAGAGCAGAAGGGTCATCGCCAGAAGGCTGGAAGGCAGAACCCTGGAGACAGACATCCAAAGGTGAAGACTGAGCTCTTCAAAGAAGCCAAAGACAGGCCTCCCTCTCTTTCTCTTTTTATTCCACCCAAGCTACAAGCCCGTCGATTGGTGCCGCCCACATTCAGGGTGGGTCTTCCCTGTCCAGGAAGAGAATCAACCAGACACACCCAGGACTATGCTAACCAATCGACTGGGCAGTTCTTATTCAAGTTGACACCACAATTAACTATTACAGTGAGCAAGTGGCACATGTTAGGGCCACTAATGATGAGAAATCAAAATACTACTTTATACCATCTAAGTAAGTACCTAATTTCTTAGTGCAGGGCTATCTTTTTATAGCAAGCTTCCTACACCAAAGATGTCCAGGGGCTTTTTCTACTCTGTGACATGCTTAAATTACCCCTCTTCAATCCTGGCACATTAGATGCGAGAGGTAAGCAGTAAAATGTCTGTGTGGCTGTACATCTGGGTAACAGAAAACAACATGGGCAGACCAAGAGGAGATGCTGACTCAGTTTACTTTTTCCTGCAGCATGAAGTAAAAGCAAAAGCTGAATGAGGGTTCATAACTGGGCTGTTGCTAAATGCAGGCCATTCAATTTCCTGGGATTGAACCAAACTCCCAAAGAACTCCTCTGTGTGAAAAGCAGACTAGAAGAGAAAGACCCCGAGCTTGGCCTTCCCCTAACATCTGCTGTTCCAAAGGTGGGTCACAGGCCAGAGGTAAGAGGATTACCTGGTAGCTTGTTAGAAATGCAGAGTTGTAGGCCACACCTTACATCAGCAGACTTAGACAGCCACCTCTGTATCTCTCTAAGCAATTCATATGTATGTCCCAGTCTGAGAAGCACTGAGTTTCTGACTCCTAATCTCATGCTCAGATTTTTCTTTCATTCGAATCCTTGCTCAGTTCCTAAAATAATGCTGCACATATGGTCAACAGTTAATGAAAGGTTTCAGAAATTCTCACTGACACTTACATGATTTCATTTGAAGGAAAAGGGGTGTTTCTGAGAAACTAGACCCCATCAATGAGCAGCTTAGACAGAGACAGAAGTACACTAAGAACAAGCAAATAAAACAGTTTCAGACATACACACATAGCTCTGCCGAGTGGGACAGATGGGCATAGTGATTCTTCTCTCCTTCCATCCCCCACCCACAACATTTCCTCCCTTCCTCATTTATGCTCTCCTTCATCTGAGCTAACACTGCGCTCCTTTGCTGTCTGTTCTGCCTCAGATGCAGGGTAGCATCACGCGGCTTGCCAATGTCCTTTGCCGCCTATCCTAAAAGCCAACATCTCATGAGAGGCTGTATCTCTCAGTCAGGGAATGCAAAAAGCATTGTGTTGGGTCAGCACTTTTTCTTTTTCAGGCAGTGACTGTTGCATCATGGGACCTGTTATGGTTGATACACTGTGTCAACTGGAGGAGTCTAGAAGCTTAACTCAGCAGTTCTACATCCTGGGGTGAAAAGGACACGCCCTTACCTCTAGGATGTTGTTCATTGTCAACTTGAGAAGTTTAGAAGGTTCACTAAGTGACTGAGCAGGGGGCCAGGGCCCTCACTTTGTAAACATCCTCAGCTTGTGGAAGAGGAGGGCACAGAGATGGTGTGGGCGTGGGTGGACAGCTGACAGCGTAAGAGAGGAAAAGAGGCTTGTGTCCCCCTTTTTTGCTCTTGCTCCTTGTGCTGTCTTGTGCCGCCCTGAAGTGTTGCCCCTGTGCCCTGCCTCCCTGCCTTGGAGCCAGCTGATTATATACTGAAACTTCCACAAACTACAAGCTAAATAAACCTTTCCTTCCTTAATTTTGGGCGTTGGTTATTTTATCTCAGCAATGAGAGAAAAGTAACCAAGATAACAACCTAGTGCATGTCTTATTTCTGAGAGGACCTGGCTTCACACATAGCAGTGAAGAGTCCGACCACCCAGCCTCCATGTTCCCCTCTCTGCTCAACCTCATACATTGCTTGCAAGTCAAAAGGGCCAGGGGTTGGCAAATATTTATTGAGTAACTGGATTCTGCCACAACACTATTATGGCTTTCAATGATGACACCCTTTAATGACTAATAATGTTACCATCTGTCAAGCCACTCTGTGAAGTAAGTAGCATCCCCCACTTCTAAGTGAGGGAGTCTGAAGTTGTCCACAGTTGAATAACCTGCCAGGGATGGAGCAAAGATAGAATTCCAGGCCACACCTGTCTGCGCCAAAGCCCTTAACCACAGAACCAATGTCTCACTTGTCAGAAAACACTATGGACTCACTAAGTAGGGAAGCCTTTACTCTCTGTAGGGCTTGGGTAAGGATCAAATGGGATTAAAGAGGTTAAAGCATTTATAAGGTACTATAAAACATGAGGTGTAATTTTATACTTTAAGATTGTGTCCAGCTAGCCCTCGATGCTCTATAAATGGCAGCTCCACACATGAGAAAATGTTCACTCATGATTAAAGATATCCCAGGTAATTTAATATACATTTTTATTTATCAAATTAGTATATATTTTGCAAAGATTTGCCCTTATATGGGTAAAGATACTTTGAACCTCTATGTTATTGGTAGGAGCACAAGTTAGCTCCGTCTTTCTAAAAAGCGATATGTTTCAAGACCTTCTTGGGCTGGGTGTGTAGCTCTGTGATAGGCCACTTGCCTAACACTCACAGTGCGCTTCAGAACTGACAGGACTTGGCTGACAGTGTAGTTCAGTGGTACAGCATTTTCCCAGTATGCCTGAGTCTCTTGGTTAGATATCCAGAACTGCAAGTGGGGGTGGAGGGCATCATTTCTTTTCTTAACATCACTTCTTATAAGGAAAAATAAACTAAGAGAGAAATTTATCTATAAAGAGAGCTTCCTCAAAGATTCTGGAGCTAGATTGCTTGTGTCTACATTCTAGATCTGCTGCTTACTAACAGTGTTGTTATGGTTTATGTCTGCATGTCCCCCCAAATCCTCATGCAGTTATGGGGTGGCTTTTAGAGTTTATGACTGATGCATGATCCAATGCTGGGATTATGGGTGTGAGAGCTATACCCGCCCTAGAGCAGATAGTTTGCTGGGATTATGGGTGTAAGAGTTTTACCTTAGGCAGATAGTTTGTATATGTAAGGGAGAGAAAGAGGCTGCTGGCTGCCATTCTTCCCGCCATTCCACCCTTCTTGTGCTTGTTGCTTTGTTGTGTACCACCACCATGAACTGTTGCCCTCTGCCATGTGCCACTGTGCCTCAGAACCAGCCAAGTATGGACTGAAACCTCCACAAACTGTAAGCTAAATAAACCTTTCCTTCCTTCATTTTGGGTGTTGGGTATTTTGTCTCAGCAACAAGAGAAAAGTAACCAAGACAAGTGTGATCTTGGAAAATCTCTGTGATTTAGTGTTTAAAATGGGAATAATAATAAGAACTTATTTCACTATTTTAATAGTTAAATCAACTATAATACATAAGTACTTAATTTAGTGCCTGGTACAAAGTAAGCCTTATATATACTGTATGTATTACTTGTTATCTTGGTGTTATGTATAATAATAAAATCTGTCTGACTATACAAAACACTTGGCTATATACCACAAGGCACAAATGGAATATTATACAGCTGTGAAGCATAAAGTTTCAGGGGTTGGGGATGTAGCTCAAGGTGCTTGCCTAGTATGAGGCCCTAAATTCAATCCCTAGCACTCGGAAAAAAAAAAGGAAGGACATAAAGTAAAGAAAGGAAAAGTAAAAAGAGGCTTTAAAAGAATATTCACACATATGTAACATACAGTTGTTTTCAATAAAGTTGAAAAACAGAAACAAAATATGTATATTATCGCCTAGTACTCATGTTTGTTAAAAGGGTACTTTCTACAAATATAGATGCATAGAAAACAATTGGTAAAGATTACACGAAAAAGTAATAAAGAAATGTATCTCGGTGGTGGTATAGGGTTGAGGGTTTCTTCCTTATTCTTTTCTGTGTGTTTCCAAAACCCCTACAGCCCGTAATATCTTACACTTTAGTAGGTGTATGAATCACCTGGCAACCTTCTTCCAATGTAGCTCCTAGGTCTGTCAGTAAGTCTAGGATTTTGCAGATTCTATACTTTCTGAGCGACGCTGACACTGCTGGTCCAAGACCTATACCAGGAACAGCAAGCTTGTGTTCCGTGTGCTGCCAGAGTGAGGGTGAACAGCAAGTTTCTGGAGCAGCGCATCGCTCCCGTGGGGATCTTGGAAAGGACGGGTTGCTGGACCCCATCTCTACAGTTTCTGGTTTGTCAGGTGTGCAGTGAAAACCCAGACCTCGCATTTCTAACCGTTTCCCAAATGACGCTGACGCTGCGGATCTAGGAAACACGTTTTGACGACTACTGCTTTAGAATATATATTTTTTCTTAGCGTCATAAAGGAAGGGGAGTGCACTAAAAATATATCTGCCATCTCCACTGTGTACAAAATCCGATTCAGACTCTTCATCCAAAATCTTCCACAGCTCCTCCCAATCCCTTCCGCTTAGGCCACAAAGTCTAACCACTGTGCCCTAAACACACCGTGGATTCTAAACATGACAACTCCTGTGATTTCCTCCCTCTGGCTGACAGGCCGTACCGTTCCGGGACGCCCAAATCCTACCTATGTTCAAGGTCCTCAAATGATACCGCCACTCATAAAGCCACCTGCCCACTGCGCTCTTCTCGACAGCCCCAGTGGCCCCTGCTCCCGGGTGACACTATGCAATCGCAAACGGTCTAGCGACTCTACTGGTGGGGGTAGTGTGTCTCCCAGCGGACTGGGCGTTTCTGGGGTAGGGGAGTAACTTGCCTACCACCGTTTGCCTCTTGCTTTAGGAAATCCCCAGCAGACAGCTGACGCTCGGAGCTGACAAAAAGGATGGAGTGGATGGAGCCGCCTGCGGAAGGGCTCGGAACTGTCCGGTAATGGAAACTGGAACCGCACGCCCAGCAAGCCGGGTGACCCACAGTAACAGGTGTTCCCATCCCTGCGGTCTGTGATTCATCCGCACCGCTGCGCGCACACACACAGGCTCCCGGGATACCACGCCTCGCACGGCGACGTGTGCGCCGCGTTCTGCGCGCCCGGAGACGCACCCCAGCAACTAGGGGGTCCACGAAAAGGACGACCTGCCCCTGAAATAGCGATGCCTGAGCGGGCGGGGAGGGCTAACGGGTGGCTTGTGCCTTCTCTCCCTGCTTCTTGCTGAGTCTCTCGTACTAAAGAAATCTGTGGAAGCTGCGTCTGCGTGCGTTTGCACAGCGCCGCCCCCGCCCGCGCTCGCGCTCGCGCTCACACCTTCCCCGCGCGCCTCTTTCAGGCCTGGCGCGCCTCCGAGAGCCGGACTGGGTGGGAGAGAGCAGGGCTGCCTCTGTCAGTGAGCCTCCCCTCCTTCCAGCGCGCCGAGCTCCTTCCGGGTCAGCGACAGCGGCCGCCACCCCGCCGGGCCCGCGGAGCCCCCACGCCGAGCCGCCGGGAGGCGCGGGCGGGGCGGGGCGGGAGGCGGGGGCCGCGGGCAGCGCGGGCGGGGCGGGAGGCGCGGAGGCGGGGGCCGCGGGCGGGGCGGGGCGGGGCGGGAGGCGGGGGCCGCGGGCAGCCGCGGGCCGAGCAGCCCGGCCGCCGGCGCGAGCATGGGCGCGCGGGGCGGCACGGCCGAGGCGAAGCCTGCGACGCGCGGGGCGGGCGCCTGCCGCTTTTGAACCGCGGGGCGCGGCGGCGGCGGCCGGATGGAGAGGACGGGCGCGGCGGCCGCAGCCAGGGGGAACCCGAGTCCGCCCGCGGCCGGCGAGGGGCCGCGCTCGGCGCCAACTGCGTGCACCCCGGGCGGCGGCGGGGGCCCGGCGCGGGGCCAGGCTGGGGCGGCGGCCGCGCCCGCCGAGCTCATCCGGCGCGCGCACGAGTTCAAGAGCCAAGGGGCGCAGTGCTACAAGGACAAGAAATTCCGCGAGGCCATCGGCAAGTACCACCGGGCGCTGCTGGAGCTGAAGGGGCTGCTGCCGCCGCCCGCCGAGCGCGAACGGGGCCCGCGCGCGGCCGCCCCGGCCGGGGCCCCCAGGCCCGGGCCGCTCTCGGAGGAGCAGAGCCAGACGGTGGAGGCCATCGAGATCGACTGCTACAACAGCCTGGCAGGTGAGCCGCGCCCGCGCCGCGGGGCAGCCCGCAGGGGCGCTTTCGGGAGCAGGCCGTGGTGCCCTCGCGCCCCTTCGCTCGCAGCCACCATGAATTTCGCGTGTAAATGGCCAGACAGATGGGAGGCGGCCCGCCGGCCCCGCGCCTCCCCGGGGGTGGGTCCCGGGGCCACCGCGCACCTGTCCGCGCCCCTCAGGGATCGCCCGCACCGCA
Organism: Dinomys branickii; assembly: GCA_004027595.1. NCBI lineage: Eukaryota > Metazoa > Chordata > Mammalia > Rodentia > Dinomyidae > Dinomys > Dinomys branickii. The sequence continues at coordinate 13,829 of PVLD010006374.1, read as the reverse complement.
GTCGACCCTCGCCCTCCTCCCGACCCGCCGCATGGCTGGGGAAAGCTTCTTCCCCAAGTTATTGGGCTCCACTAGCAAAGGGGAGTTTGCCGCGGTGTTCTCAGCATCTTGAGCAAAATGGATTCCAAAATGTCACTTCCTTCTCTGCAAGCCTTGCTGGGGCTCCCTGTCGGCAGGTGAAGGCAGCAGTCTCAAAGGGAATCTAGTCCACGGTTCCTCTGGGGCTCTGCTGCGCTCCTGGTCCCCTCGGGGTGGAGGAAAACGGGGGGCGGGGCGTCTTTTGGGCTAAGGAGGTGCACCTTCCGGACCTAGAGCTGCTCATTAGAACACTTTAACTGAAGCACTGAAAATTTAAAGCCCATGAGAAAGGAAGATTTTGTGTTTTTCCGAACCCTTCCTTGGCAGAGACAGGAGGTGCTGGCAGAGGGGAGGGCACTATACTGGGAAAGGAATGTCTCCCTCTGCCACCCCATTCGGTAAGATTTGGGTGGGATCAAGCTTCTCTAAGCAAATAAAAGCCCATTTCTCCTCGTTTCTAGCCCTTGAAGTTGTCTAACTCGCTACAGACTTCAGCAGGGTAGGTGGGCAGTGTGATGATGAGGTGTGGCTGGGATGGTGGCTGTGTGTGTGGCCCAGACACCTGGCGAGTGAAAATACATCCAGTTACCTACTGATACCTGCTCTGTCCCCAAGAGCAGATGGGCTGCGTTCCCCTGAGGTTTCTAGTTCCAGCCTGTCTCTGCCTTCCCATAATGCCATGTCCAGCGCCCTCTTTAACCAGGTGAAACCCAGGCCAGGGAAGCACTTTGTAAATTGTTCAGTGATTGACAAACTGAAGGTATGAACAACAATCGTAATATTCCCAGCTGTGGTGGTAAGGGCGCTCCCAAAGTGGTATCACTGCTAATGGGATCAGGTAACGAACGTAGTAGAGCAGAGGGACTGTTTCAGTCCATTGCTAGATACGGCCTGATTCTCTTTATTTCCTGTGAGTCCCTGGCATACTGCACTGGCTGCTGCCCGATGAATAGTTAAAGGGCCGAGCAGCTGTGGGTGGAGGGGGAGACACTGGATCACTAATGCAGTGATTCCTGGGTGGTAATGGCGCCTTACATTCGGTGTTATTATCCACGGCATCCTAGGACTGCCCCTCACCCCGTGCTTTTGGCTACCAGCCCGCGGGTAGCACTGCCTGCCCCTCCCCACCCAGAAGGGGTTACATTTTCATGGTGAAACCAAAGATGTGTCCTTGGTCGGGCCAGCACAGTCAGGGCAGGGCTGAGGTCTGGACAGCTCCTCTCCTTCCACCCCATCCCCCACACTTCCGAAAACTTCAGCGGTAAGAGACCTCTCCGTAGCTGGAGCAGATTTTCCCCTCTCCTGCCTTCTCCAGTATCCAGCACTTCTGAATGTTAATACTCCGTTGTGTGCACGGTTAGGTGTACTACCTAACCTGTCTTTTTAAATCTTTAAAATCTGTCTAAAAGCATATGATCATCAGTTTTTGGAGAATAAACTAGGATCGAGAGCCTTTCAGCTTCAAAGGCAATGTTCTTGTCATTAGAACCTCTGTCTCCTCTGAGCCCAGTCCCAGGCGGACTTCCAGTCCATACACTAGAATTCTTTTGGGAGCTCTCAGCCCTGGGGAAAAGGAGAAAGATACACAATGCCTTGCACCAAGCTCTGGTTCCAAATGTCAATGTTCACATAAGAGAGAAAATAGTGATTATAAACTCAGCAGTCTTTCCTTTTTTTTTAAATCTTTTTGAGACAAGGCCTGGCTTTGCATTTCAGGCTGGTCTTGAGCTTACTTTGTAGCCCAGGCTGGTCTCAAACTTGCAGCAATCCTCCTGCCTCAGCCTCCCGAGTGCTGGGATTACAGGCATGCACCGCCACACCCCACAAATTGAGTAGTCTTTTCAGAGTGAAAATCTGTATCCTGTGAAGAAAATTCAGCTGAGCAGAGGGTTTCACATAGAGTCACCTTGGGAAGAGGTAAAAGCCCAATACGAGTTTCCTTTGTACCATGCATAAAATCAGTCACCATTATTTTAAGAGCCTCACTGAGAGCAAGGTACCCTTCTTGTGGGATTATGAAAGTAACAGATACCATGATATATATTTTCTTTTAGAAAATACCAACATTTTAAAGAAGTCAATACAGAGTTCTCCCTAACCCCACGTTCTTAAAGAAACCCGCTGTGACATATTCCCTTCCTAAACATAATATATAAACTGTTCCTAAATATAAATATATAAACTTCCTAAATATAAATATAAACTGTTCACAAAGCTGAGGTCCTCCTGCCTGGAGTCGTGTGTCCAGCGTTTAACCCCATTTACCAATATGTGAGATGCCTTTGTACATTTCATTAAAATATTCTCCTGAAGATTGATCTCACTGGTAACATAAACCTTTTAAATGTGTTTTGTAGTTATCAGTGGATAGAAAAGGATAGGTGACCGTTGTTACTGACTTTAAAGCTGGAACAGTGCGGCTTGGCCCACACGTATCCTTTATGCTGCGCGCCTGCTAAAAGCAAGGCGACTAGAACGTGCCGGTTCATTCTGGCAGCAAGGCAGCTGGCCCTACTATTGGGCCTCAGGAAGCAGCTGAGCAACCCAGTGGGCTACAGGAAGGTACACTGAGGACATTTATCGGCGCTCCTGCAAGAAGCCATGCACAGAAGCAGACGCCTAAAGCTCAGAGGGGACCTGGACTAACCCAGAAGTACCCGGAGAATTAAGTTCTGTTGCCAAGGGTGTCTTTGCTCCAAACATGAGGCAGTTGTGAAGCTTCTGTGAAAAACTCAGGCCCAGTGAATCCTTGTATCCCAAAGGCCCCAAAAGGATAATACGGGGGCAGCTAGAGAGTGCTAAGAGATGTTAGTCTGGAAGCCCACAGGGACGGCCTGAGGGGACTGCGCAGAAGTTGCATCAGCAATCAACAAAGCGTCCCTCCTGTAATCCTTTCTGGCGTGGATTTCCTTTTCCTTGCAAGGAGTCTGGCTAGTTGTATGGGGCCCTTGGATTGATTCTGCATGTCTTATTTTCTACGAAATTCAAAGAAAGATGGGAACATTCCGTTTCCACACAATTCTGAATTTCAAATGAATTCTGATACAATGATTAGAAAAGATATTCTGGCCTCCTTGGGAGACTGAAGAATCTGATTCTTACTGAGGCCACGGAGGAATCGTGTGCTGGCCCATGCATCAACTCTTGTTGACCTTGAGCAAGACACAGGGCTCCTCTGGGGCTTTGGGATCCCTTGGAGGGATCCTCCTTTTGCTCTGCATCTGTTGCTGTGGAGCGGCAAAGGGGGGGCATCTGGATACGGTCAAAGGGAGGCCACACATACTGATTTCTTTGCTATCTTTAATTGACGTTCAAGGCCCGAACACCAGCGGTGGAGATGAGTGCCAACAGAACATGGCACTGGGCCACAGCCCAAGAGTTTGTGTCTTTTTCCCTAACACAGGCACCTTGGATAAGCCCCTACCGCTTCATTCTACCCCCATTTGTTTATTTACTTAGAACTATGTTTGGGAGATTTCTCTTTGTTCAGCAAAGGGGCAAATACTATTCCTGGGTCCCAGCTGAAGCCCCAAAATGGGTGTGACATGGTGTGGAAGAAGGACCGCACTGGGAAAAGGCTCGGACAGCGCCTTCTGAAAGCAGCTTTATTAGTGCTTGTAGATATGTCATGAAATCTCGGAGGCAAGGCCGGACACCTAATTTGCTAGACCCCATACAGAATCAAAGTGTGGGCTTCCTTGTTCAAAAAGCAGGGAGCCTATATAAGCAGGCACAGTAACTACTCAGGAGACTGAGGCAGGAAGATTACCAGCCTGGGCAACTTAGCAAGATGCTGTCCTCACACACACACACACACACACACACACACACACACACACACAGAAAAACATGTCACTAAAGGTCCTAAAGGACTAAAAGTTACATTTTAGGTAAGCTTTTTCCTTTTTTCATGCTTTTTCCCCCCTTGACCTTGATACTGTGTTTTCTGGTTGCTTTTTAATGTCTCCGCAAGGCAATTAAAATTTTAACTTTTCAGCATGAATTTTACAGTTCTTCTGTGTTCTGTGCAGTGCTGGTTTTAAATGAAAATAGAAGAGCCCCTGACCTGTCTGTGAGATCGTGAGCACCGCACAATGCATACCTCATCCCTTCACATGCATGACACTTCCTTCCGGCCAGGATGGTGGAAATGCTGCCCAAAGCAGTTTTGCTTAAATTCTTCATAGGCATATTTCAAATGCATAGTTTACATGTATCCTTTCTACCAGGCTTTCTGATGAGCAAGGAAAGGAGAAGGAGATATAAATGGTGCTACTTTTCTGTCACTGTTTTCAGCATCAGTGGTGTTTCGGCAGGTAATATTCTCTATACACTTAAATGTCTGGTTCGCTAAGGTTCCTGATCATTTGTATTTCTGAAAACACTATTGTTCTCTTCCTGCGTTTGGTGCAATGTCTGGTTCGGACAGAAAGCGTGGCATCTTGGCGCGTTAGGGTAGCTCCTCAGCAGCACCTTGCCCTTGTATTTGAATCTTACACTGAGTCTTGATGAACTTTGGTAAAAACTTTGATATCTCTGTTCTGTAGAATTCAGAGCGCATGGGGCATTTACAAATGCATACGAGACTGGGGCTCCAAAGAGTGGTATTGCGTCCACCTGCCTCACGTATGCACATGTTCCACTCTCATCAGACTTCACTTTCAAAATGTAAACTCAGGATAGAATTATGACAAATTTCAAGAAGTTTGGCATGAATGGCCCACCCTTGAAGCCAGCCAGCAATGGGACCCTAGAAGGTGATTGCGTGGCTCCATCCAAGGTGAACAAAATTAAATGTAGATTCTGAGGCAGAGCCATAAAAAAGGATACTCAGCAAGGACTAGTGTGGCACCAGAGAGCTAAGCATAAAGGTTGGTGAACGACAGATGCAGAAGCTCAGTGGTAAAAAGGATGTCAGGGGCTAGAGACTAATAGTAACCTGGTAGCCACGAGGTGAGTTTCTGGGGTAGCTGTGGTCAAAGGAGGGGGAGAGAAGAGCTTATGCCCAGATGGTCATCCAAGAGCCCACCGCTTGGATGAAAGTTTGGCCAAGCCATTTTTGATCGAGTGGGAAAGCACCTTGGCTGACAAATCTTGAGGATCCCTGCACGTATAGCTTCTTGGCCTATATTCCAGGTACTGGAAAGAATATTCTGAATTTAGACTTTGGGTGGAAGCGGATAAGTGGATTCTAAAGCTTCTTAGTCTATGTCCAGAGGAAGTGAGTTAGATGCTGTAGCAGAAACTCTTTGGACATCTTGAAATCAGACTCCCTACAAGCAGAATATTCAAGAGTGCCCCATCCAAGATGAAATCCCTCAGCTGCAGTATAGATGACAAAAAGACCAACATGTGGAAAGCAAAAAGCTGCTCCTAGACAGTCACAGGTTATGGCTGTGGATTTTACAGATGACTATAAATCTTATTAAACAAGTGCATGAACTCACTTGTCAAAATTACCAAGTTGTCATCAGACATCAGCCAGGCATTTCCCACCATAGGGGTGCTCACTGCCACGAAAAGTGAGCCTTTTGACAACCACCATCAACAAAACAACCATAATAATAATACAGTCGTAACAGTAATGACAGAAGGGACTCCCTTGATGAGCCCCGGTCTTAGAACAGTGTAAATGTTCCACAAACATGTTCGGACAGGCAAATGCCTGCTCCAGCATCTGTCTCATATTAAGGATCCAGTATATTAAATAATTCATTCAGTATCTGTTGACAAACTATGTGCCCAGCCCTGGGCTCAGGGGCTGGTTATGCAGCAGGAAACATGGAGGGCTTACTTTCAGTGAACTTACCTGTACTGTGTATAATTTCACTTGATCTATACACCTTTATGAGGCAGAAAGACCAACCTTGGAACAGTTAAGTCACTCACCACGGGTCACGTAACAGCATGTGGAAACTGGGGTCTCTTATTTGCCAGATCTGTAATTCCACGTTCTGCAACTTTAGCCATTTACACCACAGCCTCCATCTTTATGCGTTTCTTTAGGAATTCGCCTCCTCAAAATTTCTCTCGATTCATCCCTTTTCCCTTTGAGGGACTGCAGAACACCTCTCACCAAGGTTACGAGGATGAGCCTTGACATTTTTAGGGCACCTCCCTTGCCCGTCGTCCAGCTTTGTCTCCTGGAGGTTACACATCCCTTTACTGAGACTGTGCCTTGCACAGTTAGGATTTCCATTCTGGGCCCACCCTGGGCAGTTACGGGATAATGGTCCTGTGTTCTGGATTTCAGGTAAGAGGTCTCAAGCATTTAAGTGAAAGTATAGAGAGCAGGTGAGCGTGGCAGCCTTTCACAAAGGCGCCTGATGAGTAAAACAAGGAATGTGATCTTTGAAAGTTAGAATTTCCCCCGTACTCTTCAGCTGCCCCTTCCTTAAGAACATAGCAGGAATCTGACCTCCTTCCTCTGCAGACCTGTACCGCTCGTTATAGAGACCGTGGGACCATTACGCACTTGAGTGCACTCTGTCCTGACCTTTACACAGGGAGGGTCACGGCCCTTTATGTGCCAGAGGGGATGGGAAGACGAACAGGAAAAGATAAGCAGCGTAGTTAGGCCTCCCAAAGCACCAGAGACGGTGTGGCAAAACGGATCTTCACTTGGTGCAAAAGGATCTAGATTTCAATCCTGACTTCCCCATTCATTCCCCATTAACCTTGAACAAATTCCATCCTCTGTGAGTTTTATGTCCATTACAGCATGGAGATAGTGATACGTACCACACAGGGTTGCGGTCACGATGGTGCTAAGCTACACTGGCCTAGCACAGTGCCTGGCACTTAACAGATGCTTCATAAATGGTGGTTATATGTAAATCTAACTCCTACTCTGATGCGTGTGAAGACAGAGGAAAGTATATGGCAGGAGAGGGGGGACAGGAGAAGCAAATGAGCAAACAGATGACAGAGGTTTCATCCCCTAAGTGGCTGCAGGGCGTGGGAGGCGAGCAGGGGCGATCCACGGCCGTGCCTACCTGGCACCTTCCTGGGCCAGGGAAGCCAAGTGAATAAGGAACTGACCAAACTTCCCCTGAAGCGCCACAGAGCCCCAGTAGGACCCGGGACCCTAGCATCAGGGGTCTGTGCCCTTTCCATCTTCTCAGGATGCAAGTCAGTGCAGGAAACGCCTGGAAACTGCTAGCTCCAGGCAGACACCACCTGCAGCCTGAGGTTGTGCGCGAGTGAGGCCACGTTAGTGCTTGTTCCTGGCTTCTCCCCGTACTCGGCCCCAGGATTTCCCCATTCCTCCCTTTGAACTGAACCAGCACAGCTTCGGGTTCTCTCCCAACTCAGACCAGCTGGGAGGCTGACAGCACCAGGAAGAGGAGATACACACCGAGATTGACCGGGTCCCTGGGAGAGCTTAATAAAGAAGCGAGCATCCCGGAACCAGGGAAGGCAGAGACCCCCATGGCTGCACTGCCTGCCCTCTTGGGCATGGTGCTGGTACTTCCCCTGCCCCATGGCCTCGGCTTCCTTCTAGATACAGGATGAAGGAAGCCCTGGCTCCATGGAGCATCCTGGGAGTGAGAGCACCAGGGCGTGGGGCCCGTGGGCCCCCTCACAGACGCTCCTCTACCAAAGTGACCCCAGTCTTCTCACCACCCCAGCTGTCCCCAGGGTCTTCCTGAAGGAACAGACGGTGCTCTCTACTCAGGAACCCCCGCAGAATGGTTTTTCACACCTCTCCTCTCCTCCGCTCTTTAAAGACATAATGGTCACCTAATAGTTTCCAGTTATAGAAGTAAGATACTGCAGTTGCAGGGCTGGGGCTGTAGCTCAGTCGCAGAGTTCCTGTGCAGGAGGCCCTGGGTTACAAGCCCAGCACCACTAAAACATCAGCACTGTAACCCCCTTCAAGGTTTACCTGTTCCAGTTTACTTAGGGAAGCTGGGCACAGTGGCACACACCTGTAATCCCAGCACTTGGGAGGCTGAGGCAGGAGGATCATTGAGAATTCAAGACCAGCCTGGGCTACAAAGTGAGCTTACGGCCAGGGAGAACTGCATAGGGAGATCCTGTCTCAAAAAGACCCGAAAAACCATTTCCTTAAGGAAGAGAGAATTGGTCCCCAGTGTGCCGCAGCCCATAGAGGACCTCCTCTTGGTCTTTTTCCCTTCACCTACAGAGGGTGCCGCGCCCTGTGCTCGGTGTCTAAGGGCTGCTTCATTCCGGTTGTGACTTCCTGTCATACCCCATCATCACCACTACAGAAGGCTATAAAGTGACTTGAGATTTTGGGACTCTGAAGGAGCCTCCATCTCAAAGTGTGCAAATTAACAGATGCTTCAACCCTGAAGTTCACTTGACCATCATAATATCAGGCTTTTTTTTTTTGAGTGCTGGGGATCAAACCCAGGAACACTAGCGAAGTACTCTACCGCTGAGCTACATCCCCAGGCCCAGATCGCCAGGAATTGCTTTTCAGCTGCTTACCTTTGCTGCCGTGCTTCTCAGTGTCTGCCCTCCCAGCCCTCCTCAACTTCCCAGGGTCTCCCAAGCTTGGATTCCTGACAGTCCGTACCCAGAGCAATTTGACTCTTTTTGTCTCCCTGACGCACCTATTAGAGATATGTAGGCTTCACCTTCCTGCCTGAAGCAGCTGGTGAGAGTATTCTAGGCGAGAGACAGAGACAGAGAGTGGGAAGCAGGGAGAGAGAGACGGAGACAGAGAGGGAGAGGGAGGGAGAAACAGAGACAGGGTCAAAGACAAAGACAGACAGCGAGATATTTTTTACTTGTTCCCTGCAGGGAACTCTGGGCTCAGCTCGTATACATTCTCACCCTGGCACATACACACCCATTTGTTTTTCACAAACTTCATGGTGCGCTATGTGAAGCTTTTGCAACCTTCATTTTTCCAGCAATATTTTCCATTGAGAACACGTTGTAGAGTTATTAAGTATTTTTCTTCAGCGTGATTGTAATGCTTCTGTCATGTTCCATTGCGTCAATGTCCCGTTATTTATGGAACCGATTATCCGTTGACAGATACGTAGGTTATTTCTGACACTGTTGTAACACAGTGCTGCTTCAGAGAGGCACAAATAGCTGTGCTGTCAGTGTACGTGTTTTCATGAACTTATCTCCAGACATATCTAAGGACACCATAGAAAGATGAAAGAGGGAGGGTCTGCTGTGGTGGCGCACACCTGTAATCCAAGCACTCGGGAGGCAGGCGGACCATTGCGAGTTTGACACCAGCCTGGGCTACCAAGTGAGCTCAAGGCCAGCCTGGACTGCATAGTGAGACCCTGTCTCAGAAAGACAAAAAAAGAAAGAGAAGAAAAAAGATGGAAGTGGGCAGTGGCAACAGGGATATGTCACCAGGGTCACTGTGGAATGACAGGAGAGGTGGTCAAAATGGAAGAGACATTCTTTACTGTCCAACAAGAGAACAAGATAGAACTTGGGCCTCTCCTGCCTTCCATTTACAAACCAAAGAAAGGTACAAATGAAGACCGTAGCAAACAACAGCCTCACTATCCCCTTTTCTCACTACTGCAGTCTTCTGTCACATCAAGATCCAGAGCGAAAATTGGAGTCCCTGGGTGGGAGAAGTTAAAGTCATAGCAAAGGTTATGCTGTGACAAAGTCAGGTGGGGCCTTCCCCCTTCAAGTGCAGCGCCAAAGGGCTCAGCTGAACTTGGCCTTTGGTATTATAGCTTCCTTGAGCAGATCCCAGCATCCCTTAAAAGATTGTCAGCCTAGGCCTCCCGCTTATAGGGTTTTAGCTGGTGCTTCAGCCTTGCCCTTTCAGCTGTTACTGTAAGTTTGTACAGTCACCCCTCAGTATCCACATGGAATTGGTTCCAGTTTCCTCAGCAGATACCAACATCTCTGGATGCTCAGGTCCTTATAGAAAATGGTGTAGTATTTGCACATAACCTATACAATCTTTCCCTGTATTTTAAATCATCTCTAGATTACTTAGGAGACCTAAAACAAGGCAGATGCCATGAAAAAGGTAACCGCTACATTAGGGAATAATGGCGAGGAGAAGAATCTGTGCATGGTCCCTGCAGAGGTAATTCTCTTTCCTGAATATTTTTGGTCTACGTTTGGTTGAATCCATGATGGAGAGTCCATAGATGCAGAGGGTGACCTGAGTAAGGGATGTAAGAGATCTTACAGGGATTTCTTACAACTATATGTAAATCTACAATCATCCCAATAAAAATTTCAAGTAAAAAATAATGCTTTGGTAGTTCATTTTACAAATGGGTTTTACAGGCAGGGGTTACTTCAAGAAGAAATCAAAAATATTCACGGCAGCTCCCCGTTGAGGTAATAGTAAATTCTCAGTGGACTTGGAGATGCTGGTGGTTTTAGAACTTAAAAGGAAAAAGAAAGAGCCGGCATTGGCCACAAAGGAAACTCCACTGTTTTGTTTACTTGGTTCTTGTTTTTCCAGCTTCCGAATGCAGTGGAAGTAGCGTAGAAGGTCCTGCAGGGTTATAAAGGAAACTTCCAGGTGACAAATCACCTACGTGTAAAGGGAGCATGGCGTTGCTAATTGGAGTCTCACACTTAAGCTTCCCAAGAAGCAGGGCCTACGCCTCGAGTATGTCTAGTGTAGGAACGGAGTTAGAAGTTACTGCAGTAGCAGGGGAGCACCCCGGAAAGGCCAGATGTGCTGTGGTCGGGAGCACAGTCCCTGGTGTCATGTGCCTAGATTCGAGACCTGGCTCCACCTTTATTAATTTGGTGGCCTCGTGCAAGTCACTCAACTTCCCTAGAGCCTGTCTCTATCTGAAAAATGTACAAAGCGCCAGGACCTTCCTCCTCTAGGCTGAGAGCAAGATTGAAGGAGTTAGTGTTCAGAACAGACCCCGGCCCACTGGTGCTCACTACAACTTCCTACCCTTTTCTTGCCCTTCTGAGCACTGCCTGCTGGTGTATGGCTAGGTTCTCCTGAGCACCTTGACCTTCTGCCCTCCCCAGTCTCCTTGGGCTGGCATCGTGTTTTACAGTGAGAAATGTTTAAATCGCTAAGAAGAGAAATATCCAAAATGTCACAAGCTGACACACCATCTGAGAACAGTTGCCCACAGGTGCAGATGCCCCAGCTTACGGGACACATCTATTCATGGGTAGTCTTGGAGCTCGGTGGTCATCCTAGGCGCTCACACTCCAACCACCTGGAGGTTCTTAGGAAACGTGTGCAAACGTAAGCGAAGAGGCCCACTCTCTTCGTCACTTTCTCTTGGATGTGACACGGTACTTGACATGCACAAGTTAAAGGGGGAGGGGCGTATGTTGGCTCACAGCTTGTAGAGATTTCAGTCCACACTCGGCCAGCTCCAGACAGAGGACCATAGCAGAAGAAAAACAGCCCACTGTGTGGCAGCAACCAGCAGAGGTTAAGGGAGGAGGGAGAAACACCTTTCCAAGCCAAACCCCGGTGACCACTCCTGTGACCAGGCTTTCCATCCCAAGTCACATTAAGTCATTAGTGGACGAATCTATTGGTGAGTGTCACACCCCCGTGATCCAACCTCTTCCCCACCTCTGAGCGCATGAGGCTTAGGGAGGAGGTCTAGATAAAAACCATAACCCCCACTGCCCATTGGAGACCTACAAAAACCTGGATTATGGGGCTTCCCGCAGCCTTTCCAAAACTCTTATCTCTGGGGATCTCCACTGTCAGGACATTTCGACAGGTGACTTGAGGATCTCACACTTTGGCAACACTGAATTTTTTCATGCTGCCAGTGAGCCTTGGAAGAAAAAGGCAGGTAGTGATCATAATTACCTTCATTTTTACCATTTTCAACATGAAAACCTTGAGAGGTCTTTGGGTGTTTTAACCTAGGGACATGCAGTGAGTTGCTGGGCTGGAAAGATTATCTTTAGTCAAGTAGCTCAGAGGCACCTAAACTGGCTTGGCAACTTCCCTGCTAAAAATACTTCCCTCTGTCCTCATAGGCTCTCAGGTGCTTTAGGGAGTCAGGAACCGGACCCAGTCATGTTCACGCTTCCTGCCACAGCGGGCTTGTAGAGCTCCCAACTCTCCTAAATTATGTGAACTCAGGGAGCCCGGAGATTTCAGGTTCCAAACCCATCCATAGATCTTTCAGCCAGATTTGACTGCGGAATCTAGTCATGGCTGGGGCGGAAGGCAGGTATCTAAGCACCAGTGTCTACACTGGGGGGTATGAGGAGAAGGGGTTGATTCAGGCTAATCTGAAAGCAAAGAAAATAGGGCTACAACTCAATCCCTTCCCTGCCCTTCTATCTGGCTTCAAAGCTGTTTTTGTAATGTTCTCTTCATTTACCCGCCTCAATAATGGAAAATACGCCTTTTCCAAAACCAAGCACGGAACCTAGGTGTGGGAAGCATTTGGACAAGTGGGAATTTATGCACATTCCTACCCTGAGAAACAAAACTGAGAAGTCAGAAGAAAGGCATTTTCAGACCTGCAAATCGAGGCATTTGTGAATGCAAGGGTTTGTGCATGCAGAGGAGAAGTCAGCACTTTTACAGAAAGGGGAAATCAACTGTATCCGACCTCTTCCCACACATGTTCTTTGCGTGAAGCTGTAATTGTGTGTATATGGCATACATTACGTGGAGGACTCGAGGTCGACATTTTCTCCAATTCACGTGCACGTTGCTGAGCACACAAAATTTGGTATGTGGCTTCTTATGGAGCCAATATTTCTGAGAGCCAGCGTTTGTCAGCGCTGTAGAAGGGCTATATCATACCCGCATTTCATCAGCACAGCGGTTCCCACAAAGCAGATACTAATATCTTCATTGACACGGGAAGACCGAGACCCAGAAAGGTTGTATAACTTGCCCAAGGGCATATACAGTAAATGGCAGAGCTCTGATTCCAGCTCAAGACTGTATCTCCGCATCCCATTTCCCTTACAGCTGGCACCGTGTCCTGTGCCTGCCTGGTCTGGTTTTAATCTGTTTCCGTCATTAAATATTCTGAATGCTACCCCTGTGGAGATCCCCAGTGCTTTCTACTTTACTGCTGTGCCACTGGGCCTTGATGTAAATTTTTAAAGCAGTTCAAATCGTTGGGTAAGACTTCCAGGAAGATGGCGACCGGGTAGGCAGCAGAGAGAGAACCTCCCAGAGGATTACCACCCAGACAATGGAATATAGCAATATGAAGACAGAAAGGAGAGAGGTGTGTACCCTGAACCCAAGAAGGATCTGAAATGGGAACTGAAGCCCTAGGAAAGACCAAGCAGAACCTCTCCTGGAGGAAAGGATCAGAGGGCCGCGCGGCACAGTCGGAGGGAGAAGAGACGGAGAAAGAGGAAGCCACTGCTTCAAACACACTCTTGGCCCAAGCCCTCGTTCCAGCAATCGCAGCTTCAGCTTCGGAGACCCACGCTCATGGAAGCCTCCTGACTCGGCCGGGGGAGAGCGGAGTTCCAAGAGCTGGTTCAGGTCTGGAGAGGAGAGGGCGCAGCCAGGAAAAGAGGCAATGGTGGTTGGGAACTGTTGTCAAATCCAGTGTGAGGATGAGAGGTTGCAACGGCCACTGAAGCGGAGTCCCCACCCTACAGTAACCTTCCTAATCAGCACCTGGAGGCAAGGTGGAGCCAGAGCAGCCAGTACACATCCCACCACACCCAGCTCTATGCCTGCCTCGAGGCTGTGGCCTCCTGCCTCTCCACTGTATGGGCGGCTGCCAGTGGGGAGCGGTGGGGTGCATCGGCACCCACATCAGAGCCACAGCAACTCCCAGGGATCCAGCCAAGGAACA